>JAQBSW010014166.1:0-12192 GCA_029291075.1 Eudiplozoon nipponicum
AAAAACATAGAAAAACGCGTCGCGAATCTCAATCTCATTGCTCTTCAAAGTGACACCGGAATTTGTGGATATCCGACAAGAAAATATTGTATTTAGTGGGTTGGTGCGGAAATCGTCGTCTATATTGTTGCTTATTTGTAAAAGAAACACAGCTCCTGTTGATGGTCTTCGCTCATATCTGAAAGACACAGTAAAAATTAATTTAGAAACGATATGTAGCAGTATTTGTAGTAGTTGTTGCTTGTATGCTATAAATTTAATTTTGGAAAGCATACTCATTTATATTAAACTTATTTCATGCAACGAAAAATTGTGTCACATTAATGAGAGATAATATCAATGTGAAAAGTGATGGTATTAATATTAAAATTCGGTTTTTCTGAGATAAATATTTATTTCGGTACACTCCGATTAAACTGTTTATTATGTTTGAAACTTGATATTTTTGTGCGGACTTTCACATCATTATGTATGCATGGGGTGACAATGCGTAAACTGAAGGTAATGGAGACAGGAACATCGAAGGGTATGAAATTATTCAGAGGCGAGTCCTAGTTATGAATTCGGCAAATCGGCCACCAAGTAGATTGCGGATATATTATCTTCTCGATATGAAATCGCGGCAACACGACAGCATTTATTCGAGAATCGATATATTAATTAAGTTGCTTCTACACTTGCGTCATTTTGTCTCATCATATTTTCTTATTTCATAATCGTAATATATTTTTATTCTTATATTTTCTCTCCTCTTCATTTTTATGCCATTTGCTTTTATAGTCTGCAATGAGAACTAAAAAGCTAAAATGTCGCACTCCTTTTCAGACATACTCTTCCTTCTTCTCTGTCATTTAAAGGCTTCCGTTACTGTCAATATTTTGAAGTAACTGCATATTTCTAATTTCCATCTGATGCAATTTAATCATTTTATCTTTAAATTTGATAATAAACACTTCCTGCGCTTATATTCATTTGATCCATTAATAGCAAAGCCAAAGCAACATGATTAACTTAAATATGTTTTCTAATATATATATATATATATATATATATATATATATATATATGTATATATATATATATATATATATATATAATTATAAATATATTGTGTAATACTCGAAGGCAATAGAAATAATAAAGGTAGTGGCTAGATTTATTCTACACTTATGCTCGGCTACGGTCTTGAACCCTTTCGTGACCTCATTCAGTTCAGTCCTAAAAAGCGACATTTGTGCATTCTCCATCTCAATTCTGGCCACTGCATAATCTTATAATTTTTCAAATCCAGATTTCAATCTTGATAAACAAGAGTCCAATTATATACACATTTGTCAGTATAAGTTATGTATGTTTTTAAATAGCAAAAAAATTATTTCTGTAGACCGGTTTGGCTTTATTGGAATGTCTTCAAGCCTTCAAAGTCTGTTACTTCATCCACTGCGCTAGCCTGCTGCATGTTGCACATTTTGTTACATACCCATTGTTTTTGTTTAACTTTTTGTACAGTTGGGATATAAAAGGAGACTTTATCGACTTTAAGTTACAACTTGTCACTCACAACCTGCCATTGCAGAACAAAGAACACTTACTGAAAAGAGTATTAATTTGGTGACATACGTTTCAAAATCCATGGATTACGCATGTCATGACAAGAACTAATTAAATTAAAATTGCGAGCTTAATATATGAACAGCAATCTCATTATATATATATATATATATATATATATATATATATATATATATATATATATATATATGCCAATATAAACTAAGCATTATATTAGATAGCCAGGTAATTCATTTAGAACACGTTAACTAATGCCCAGAATTTATCCGCTATTGGGGCTCGAGCGCAGGCATTTTTTTTTACTATACACCATTCCCAAAGTTTTATTGTAATATCTGCCACTGCACATTTTTTATTCAAATGAAAATGCGATCTATTATGTATAAAAGTATAATCGAATACCATATATTAGCATTGTAAATTTAAAACGACTTCTTCTATGTTACATTCATACAACATAGAAATCATGTAGTCATTTTATCACGAAGCTGCTTAAATAGCCTCGGGAGGCTTCATATTTGAGCTTCTAATGTTATAGAATCACCAATAAAAAGTGTCTCTACCAACTTATGACAGCCAAATTCCAGATTCCGGCTTGCATATTCCGAAACTATTCTCTATTACAACATTATATGGAAAAACACTTGTTGACATAGGTAGATATAGTCATGACAAAAAACTGATTTTGAAGTAAAGCAACATGCAGAGCCATATAAAAGCCAATATTGACTAATATTTTATTGCCATATAGACATAATACGTTCATAGATTTATGTGGACTTTAAAAGAGCTAAAGGTCGCCAATCATCATTGTTGATTGATTTTATTATGATTTTTCCTTCTTTTCGATAGTCGGCCATCCCAGGCTGTCAAAAAGTCAGTTCTCTGTCGCTTGCCAGATGACACCGCACTTGATAAAGATTATAGATGGATAAACGACCAATTTCCACAGGAGAAACATTTTCCCGTATTTTCATTTTTCGCCGGTGAAACTACCGCGCTTCTCTGCTGGATTCAACTATAAGAACCTAAAGTAAATTATAAAGACATGATGATTTAACTTGGGCTTTCAACTTCTTTCCTAAATATCCTGAATAACAGAAAATAGTATATGTAAAAATTAGAAACGAAATCGATTGCACTCTCTGTGTTTTACTTTGCGTATAAGACAGCTTGCAAAGTTCCTTTTTTTGCTTACTTTAATGTCATATCAAGTTTCAAACATAATAAACAGATTAATCGGAGTGTACCGAAATAAACATTTATCTCAGAAAAACCGAATTTTAATATTAATACCATCACTTTTTACATTGATATTATCTCTCATTAATGTGACACAATTTTTCGTTGCATGAAATAGGTTTAATATAAATGAGTATGCTTTCCAAAATTAAATTTATAGCATACAAGCAACAACTACTACAAATACTGCTACATATCGTTTCTAAATTAATTTTTACTGTGTCTTTCAGATATGAGCGAAGACCATCAACAGGAGCTGTGTTTCTTTTACAAATTAGCAACAATATAGACGATGATTTCCGCACCAACCCACTAAATACAATATTTTCTTGTCGGATATCCACAAATTCCGGTGTCACTTTGAAGAGCAATGAGATTGAGATTCGCGACGCTTTTTTCTATGTTGCCTACTTTGACACTTCAGACACTAATTACCTGACAGTAATTAGTGATGAGTTCAGTCCGGCCGATGTTCCCCTACAATTGCCTTGTTTTAATAACACGACAGATGGAAAAAATGCTAATGAATGGCCGCCATGGAGTCATGAATTTTGGTGGAATTTGAAGCGTATTTATTGGGCGATATGCGATATTAAGCTAGAAAAAAACGTGTACAAGTGCATTAAAAAAAGTCAATCAGTTTCGCCGAAGATGGGAATTTTAAGTAAGGAATATACAGAATTTATAGAGGTATTTTTTATTTATTCAATTAAATGAATATTGGTTGCGTGTGCGGTTATAAAAATTACTATAATCAAGGTTGCGATCTTGATATAAGCACCTGACCCATTAATTACATATGTCAGTATAAACTAAGAATTGTTTAGTGTTATAAAGGCAATTCATCCTTATTTGGAACTATACACCTACTGTCCTGATTTTGCCACGGACAGGGCTCAAACCAAGACATGTCTGCTGCAGAATCTGTTGCTCTAATCACCGAGCCACCTTGCTTATGGTCCATTATCCCTATGTGTTGAGGCGTAATTTTTTATCGAAGCATGTTTATACAAACATAGGCAAATATTTTTATTTAATACCGGCTCCTACTGATGAGTCGCCAGTAAGCACGAAACGAATGTGAATGAGATTATACTTTCCGTTCATGCTGCCTTTGGTTTATCCTTCTGGTCACAACTGAACTAATTTGTTACTAGGTTCGCAAAACCTAATACATACTTGCATATATATTAGTTCTTTGCAACAAAACAGTATTTAACTGTTATATATTGAATTGAATGATGTCATGCTTACCGCGAAATGTGATAACTGGTATCGATGAAGGCCAGAGTGTATGGTTTAACTGGAGTAACAGGTGTTCGGAAATTGTTGTAATTTTCAATTTGGGTGAACTTTAGCATAAATTTATATCCATCAGGTTGGTATCATGTACCGACTCGGAAACCATAGTGTTAGTATCCGGTACTGATCGAATTAAAAAAGGTATCAGTTACTAACAAAATAGCCATAGTGTTAGTATCCTTTACAGACTCGGTATATATATTATATAGTGTGAGTTAGCATTGAAGTCGTATTGTCGTTGACTTTAGATTATGCTAGCTTCACTATTACAGGTTTACACATTCGTCTAGGAGATTGTACCTTCCTATTATTCCACATTCTACTACCAAATATATAGTGGTTAAAGGGCGTAATACCGGCACCTACTGATGAGTCGACAGTAAGCACGAAACAAATGTGAATGAGATTATACTTTCCGTTCATGCTGCCTTTGGTTTATCCTTCTGGTCACAATTGAACTAATTTGTTACTAGGTTCGCAACACCTAATACATACTTGCATATATATTAGTTCTTTGCAACAAACAGTATTTAACTGTAATATATTGAATTGAATGATGTCATGCTTACCGCGAAATGTGATAACTGATATCGTTGAAGGCCAGAATGTATGGTTTAACTGGAGTAAAAGGTGTTCGGAAATTGTTGTAATTCTCAATTTGGGTGAACTTTAAAATTTATATCCATCAGGTTGGTTTCATGTACCGACTCGGAAACCATAGTGTTAGTATCCGGTACTGATCGAATTAAAAAAGGTATCAGTTACTAACACAATAGCCATAGTGTTAGTATCCTTTACAGACTCGGTATATATATTATATAGTGTGATGTAGCATTGAAATCGTATTGTCGTTGACTTTAGATTATGTTAGCTTGACTATTACAGGTTTACACATTCGTCTAGGAGATTGTACCGTCCTATTGTTCCACATTTTTCTACCAAATATATAGTGGTCAATGGGCGTAATACCGGCTTCTACTGATGAGACGCCAGTAAGCACGAAACGAATGTGCATGAGATTATACTTTTCGTTCATGCTGGATTTGGTTAATCCTTCTGGTGACAACATAACTAATTTGTTACTAGGTTCGCAAAACCTAATACATACTTGCATATATATTAGTTCTTCGCAACAAACAGTATTTAACTGTAATAATCATGTAGTCATTTTATCACGAAGCTGCTTAAATAGCTTCGGGAGACTTCATATTTGAGCTTCTTATGTTATTGAATCACCAATAAAAAGTGTCTCTACCAACTTATGGCAGCCAAATTACAGATTCCGGCTTGCATATTCCGAAACTATTCTGTATTACAACATTATATGGAAAAACACTTGTTGACATAGGTAGATTTAGTTATGACAAAAAACTGATTTTGAAGTAAAGCAACATGCAGAGCCATATAAAAGCCAATATTGACTAATATTTTATTGCCATATAGACATAATACGTTCATAGATATATGTGGACTTTTAAAGAGCTAAAGGTCGCCAATCATCATTGTTGATTGATTTTATTATGATTTTTCCTTCTTTTCGATAGTCGGCCATCCCAGGCTGTCAAAAAGTCAGTTCTCTGTCGCTTGCCAGATGACACTGCACTTGATAAAGATTATAGATGGATAAACGACCAATTTCCACAGGAGAAACATTTTCCCGTATTTTCATTTTTCGCCGGTGAAACTACCGCGCTTCTCTGCTGGATTCAACTATAAGAACCTAAAGTAAATTATAAAGACATGATGATTTAACTTGGGCTTTCAACTTCTTTCCTAAATATCCTGAATAACAGAAAATAGTATATGTAAAAATTAGAAACGAAATCTATTGCACTCTATGTGTTTTACATTGCGTATAAGACAGCTTGCATAGTTCTTTTCATTGCTTACTTTAATATCATATCAAGTTTTAAACATAATAAACAGTTTAATCGGAGTGTACCAAAATAAACATTTATCTCAGAAAAACCGAATTTTAATATTAATACCATCACTTTTTACATTAATATTATCTCTCATTAATGTGACACAATTTTTCGTTGTATGAAATAGGTTTAATATAAATGAGTATGCTTTCCAAAATTAAATTTATAGCCTACAAGCAACAACTACTACAAATACTGCTACATATCGTTTCTAAATTAATTTTTACTGTGTCTTTCAGATATGAGCAAAGACCATCAACAGGAGCTGTGTTTCTTTTACAAATTTGCAACAATATAGACGATGATTTCCGCACCAACCCACTAAATACAATATTTTCTTGTCGGATATCCACAAATTCCGGTGTCACTTTGAAGAGCAATGAGATTGAGATTCGCGACGCGTTTTTCTATGTTGCCTACTTTGACATTTCAGACACTAATTACCTGACAGTAATTAGTGATGAGTTCAGTCCGGCCGATGTTCCCCTACAATTGCCTTGTTTTAATAACACGACAAATGGAAAAAATGCTAATGAATGGCCGCCATGGAGTCATGAATTTTGGTGGAATTTGAAGCGTATTTATTGGGCGATATGCGATATTAAGCTAGAAAAAAACGTGTACAAGTGCATTAAAAAAAGTCAATCAGTTTCGCCGAAGATGGGAATTTTAAGTAAGGAATATATAGAATTTATAGAGGTATTTTTTATTTATTCAATTAAATGAATATTGGTTGCGTGTGCGGTTATAAAAATAACTATAATCAAGTTTTTTGATCTTGACATAAGCACCTGACCCATTAATTACATATGTCAGTATAAACTAAGAATTGTTTAGTGTTATAAAGGCAATTCATCCTTATTTGGAACTATACACCTACTGTCCTGATTTTGCCACGGACAGGGCTCAAACCAAGACATGTCTGCTTCAGAATCTGTTGCTCTAACCACTGAGCCACCTTGCTTATGGTCCATTATCCCTATGTGTTGAAGCGTAATTTTTTATCGAAGCATGTTTATACAAACAAAGTCAAATATGTTTATTTAAAACATATTTGCTGAGGTTTCAATTTTACATAGTGTAAGGTAATATTTTTCCTCACAGTGTTGGCCACAAATGGATATTTTCCCTTAAAATGTGATGTACCTTTAATTTTCATTATTTGACCACCAATAAAATCTTTCGCTACACTATCAAAAAGACACTCAATTATTTTCATAATATCAGGTTGTGAATTTTCTGACTAATAATGATTTTAACATCATAGATTTTCGACAAAATCACTTAAGCGATTTATGAAAAATACAATTTAATCTTTTAGACAAACGAAATCAGATTATCTGTATGAGTGTATACTTAATGAGTTTAAATTACTTCCCGGGCAAAGCACAATATCAATAGTCCGTCGAGATAGACATCCAAATCTGGTAAACTCAATATCCTAAACTAACTACCGTTGTTTCTTCGACATCCAGTATATGCAAATGTGAAATTTTAAATTAAGTATTTTACTATAGCAATGATAATGTACGCTCAGGAGAATGACTCATCTTTCACAGTAAATCTAGAGATCGTTTTGAGTAATAATTCATACCACATTTGTCTGTCTTTACCTCTTTGTCTTTGCTCATGTGAATAATAATAAATAATAATTCGAATGGAAAGACTATATTTTTCATTTACTAATTAATGAACAATATTACTCAATTCGCAATTAAAATGTTTCTATAGTGCATTTCAGAATTAAGGTGGCTGGCGGACTGGTACAAAAACAACCTTGCAAAATATTGCGTGAAATGATTTAAACATTAAAGATTCCAAAAATTAGCACAATTATTTAATGCGCGCAATATACTATACAGTCCACCACCGGTAATGAGGCAAGTGGACATTCTGTATGGACACCAATGTTCCCTAGAATCCTTGATTTTTTGTTCAGATATACAACATTTATCGATTTCTAATGCATCTTAAGTGCGTGCAAGAGATTTGTTGACAAGTTTGTTTACGGTTTGCGCTTTGAATGAGCTAACGTTACACATTTACCTATTACTAATTAATGAATGTTAACTTTAACCATTTTTTTATAGTTGGCTCAGTTTTGTGGCCAACACCCACCATATTACTAGCATATAAAAGAGCGTTATTGTTAGATTGAGGACAGTAAATTGAAGAAAATGAGGTTAAAACGGAGATGAAGTAGTCTACAGTAGCCTGATTTCAAAATGCGTGAACTGTAAAAAAAATGTTACATTGCCCATTCCTATTGGTGGTCTTTTGTATTCGAAGATTTCCTTCTCTTTAATAATCTGTCAACCAAGGGTGATGAGTACTAACTGCCTAGAAGCTAGTGACCAAAGTTTACTTCAACAACAAACTCTAGGCTTCACATGAAACAGGAAGATGGGTATGTCCCATTTGACACAACATGGTTCATGCAATCATTTTCGGGCTGACTGGTTTATATAAAACAGCACGTTTTCGCCAAAAAATAAACTCTATTAGATAACAAAGACAATTATCCAAGTTGTATAGTTCGTTTTTCTTGAAGACTTTTCTAGAACTTGCCAGGACTTTTCATGATGAGGTCTCCAACCAACGCACACTCTTTTCGGAGTCTTGGAATCATAAACCGCAAGAAGTAATAACAGAAGACATATTGGTCTGATACAGAAACTTAATGTACAGGTCCGTAAGTGCAGTTGAATTAAATGTGATCTTTGTTTATATAAAGTTGGAAAATTTATTTGAAGTAATGAAATATATAAAAATAATTTAAAACATTGCTTTTTCTCGGTATAAATGATATCAGTTATTACTTTTTGATTTTGTTATATGTGTGTTATTATATAATCTAACTTATTTTGTAAAATGTAGAGGTCAAAATTTATTCACTTGATTTAAATTTTAGCCGAGTATATAATAAATATATCTGAGCCATTTTCAGCTATGCTGTGAAAGACAGCAAAATATTCATCGTATATTTCGGAGAATTAAACAGCCTCATCGAACCATATTTTTGTCTTGCGAAATGAAGCCAGTGTGTAAACAATTTTTCTATTCCTTATTAGAAATAATGCACTGTTTTCACACCGTTTATTTTCATTCTCAGAAAATGACGTCAAAAGAATTTTCTGCGTTATTTTCAACGACTATTATTTGCAAGTGCGAAATAATTTTATAAGAGTGCTTTACAAGAATTTGTACTGAATTTATTCATAAATAATGAAACTTTCACGAAAATTTAGATGTAAAATTGTTATCTCATTGCAATTATTTATGGCATTTAGGCTAAAGAATTCGCAATCAACTGTTAAAATTAGCGTGATGCTAATAAGAATGTATTTTTTATATTCAAAAACAATGCCCGTTGTTGACAGCAATAGGTGGCATTTTATATCTCGTGGATCCGAATGTTCTGATCAAAGGTGATAAGGCAGTGGTCTGCATTAGTAAAATCGACGATGTTATACGGACTTATGTTGGCGAAGCAACTGGAAAAAGTTTAATATCAGGATTGCGTTACTCACCTGTCTTGCCTGAGGGTGTGAGTCTCCCACCGTTGACTGCCTTGACACCTCAACATACCAGTATTTGGCTTGTTAACGACAATAAGCTGCACAACTTTGCACATGAAGCCGCCTATAAGGTTTGTTTGACTTTCAAATTTGGGTGTTTATTTTAACCTGCTTTCCATGTTCAGTCGTCTATTTATAATTAAACTTAGCTTTTCACTCTAACAAACAAATTTTAAAGCTATTTAATTTTACAAAAAAACAACTTTTCAATGAGAAGCCTTGTGTGGTTAGCGTTCTAATTATACTTTTTGTATAGTTGACTTTATGGTGAAATATTTGAAAGAAAATAATTTTTTGTACCATCACTTGCTGAAAAATGACATTCGTAAAAGTTCGTTCTTTAACTATCCGGGTAATAATTGCTTTTTGTAATTGTTTAACATTACAATTTATCAGTGCAAATATTTCGCTGGAGAAAGTGGAAAGCTATATTGATATTCACAAAAACGAGTTTTATGACAGATAGGAAATAAATGACCACGTACTCATCTTCAATGTGCTAATAAAAATAGGTTGCAGTCTTTAAATTTTTTTATTCTCTAAATCAATCTACCTTTCTACCCAACTACCTACCTACCAAACTACTTCCCTGTATATCTACCAAACATTTTGTCTACTTCCTACCTTCATACAAACATATCTATCATATATCTATCTATATGTCTATCTAGCGGAATTTCTATATATATATATATATATATATATATATATATATATATATATATATATATATATATAATTCATCTATCCATATATACATCTGCAAATATCTATTCCTATACCATAACATATGTATATCTTTATATTTAAATATTTTTCTACCTGTCTATCTTTATTTTAATATTTTTTTATACATTTGTATTTTTATCTCGACCGATGCATTTGTAAATTTAAACACCTTTTAGTCCGTACATTTAGTTTTGAAATATTCATTGTAGCAGTTCCACTTTATGCAATTTCAGATATTTTATATCTTTCCGTCAAATATTTTCAAAATTATTTTACTATGTAATAAATAGGCATAGATATTGTTTGTCTTCAAAAATATAATCTTACTTTCAATTTTTTTATGCTTTTGTGTAATCATTCTTCCTTGAATTTTCATGTATGCAGAATATTGTTTGGATGTTAGTTGCAATCTGATTATTTCAGTTTTAAGCTCTATTTTATTGAATTATGGACCTATCATGCATGTGTGCGTTTAGTAAATCACTTAAAGCTACACATTAGTCAATTTAGATTGAAAAGGCATGCTAAAATGAGCATCGTCATAGGTAGCATTGGCTTATGGTTGACGCAACGGGGCAGGCTTAACTATGTAATTACGCAGGTAATATGGAACCTATTGAACATGTAAAATCTTCTTCGTGAGCGCAAAGTAAGACTTAATAATTCTTTAAATCAAGTTTGCGAGCTTGAAGTAAACACCAATCCCTTGTATTTAACCAGTCATCGAACAATATGACAAAACTACCGCCAGCCGCAACGAACTCGATGACTGTTCGATGACTGGCTAAATACTAGGGATTGGTGTTTACTTCAAGCACGTAGACTTGATTTAAAGAATTGTTACCACCACCCGCGCCAACAATTATTGTTAAATTGTATAGACTTAATAATTGTCGCATTACTAATGTTACACTTCTTTGGACAAAATGCTCAGTGGGGTTTGAGCGGGATTCTGCTTCCTATAGATACTTGCCATAATTGTTTACTTTACTTCAATTTATTTGTACTACATAAGGCAGTGTCAGATAGGCATTGGGCTATATGTTAAACGTACGCTTTTAATAAGCAAGAGCCGTCTCTCAACGTATAGAAGTTGAGCCCACACAATATCAAATTTAACTTACCAGAGACTAATATAAATAAAATCATGTCGGTAATTAAAGAATTATCAAAATTTTCGCCCGGGTCAGGAGAAAAATCCAGACACAGGACCGTTAACGTCAGTTCCTGTAGTGACATAACCGTTTCCGTAGAAATGTATATCCTAACGGAAATAACATAATATGGAATTATTTTTAGTTAAAGTTATCAGAAAGAAATTGTACTGTCATTAAAACAACTGACCATATGAAATGATTGCTATCAATATCAGGAGACGTACGCAGATTAGGAAACATGATCATTAACAGTGACCTTTTCTAAATGCTTTACACAATGCAGTATTACGTGAGCTGCAAATAACAAAATTCGAGTGTAACTGCAGTGGCCAGTAAAAATGAAACCAACAGCCAGAAGTAAAGCATGCAAAATTGAACAAGAGGGCTAAACCCTTAATTTGGCATCACGTTAGTAGATTTATGCATATAGTCAATTGAGCAATACACCACCGAACATTAGAGAACAACGTCTAAGCTAATACTCTAACGGAACATAACAAATGTTATTGCTACAGTTAAATAATAACTAATGGCGCAAGTGTTAGTAACATTTCTTTAAATCAAATTTGCGAGCTTGAAGTAAACACCAATCACATTTAATTTAACCAGTCGTCGAACAAATTTAACGCCAGTTAAGTTTAACCTCATTGTATTGACATTACAATTCTTCTTAAGTCCTCAGCTGGA
>JAQBSW010014167.1:0-12192 GCA_029291075.1 Eudiplozoon nipponicum
TTACAAACTCGGTTAAGGTGCTCTGAATAGAGATTAGTTACTGATATGGGGGCCCTTAAGAGGGCCTGGTAATGCGTTCTCTTGAAGTCTTCAGAGTTGAAGATGTCCTAGAGCCTTGGGTGGCCTCTGGTTGAGTTGTCGCTCCCGTGGTTGAGCTGTAATCGCGTTGTGGATAGTGTCCTGCAGGTCCTGCACTCAATTGGCTCGTCTCTCCGGTATCCCGCAACAAGATGAGTCACGGATGTAGTTAGTTGTTGGTGAAACTATCAAATCACCAGCGTAGGTATTGACAGCCGACAGAACGCACACGCGTGAAGCAGGTAGAAGGCAAATGCCACAACTGACTTGCATGGTAAATTACCGTGCTTAAATAGCATGCAATATGTCTACTTGCACACTATTGGTTAAACGTGGTTAAACGGCAATTTCGCTTTTTTCTCATTGGTGCAACGTAAATAAATTTGAATTTAATTTACGCAATATGTCGGCGATTGATTTGTGTCGTTACAACACTTTCCTCTCTGAAAAAAAGAAAAAAAAATTCCTCTCTGCGAGGCTAGATAAGAAATGCATGACAGAGTTCGAACCAAGTTAAGCAAAAATATGATGAACCATAAGTGCTGGGCTTAAAAATGCTTGTTGGTTGCTTCAACAATGATATGATGCCAGGTAACCACTAGGAATTGCTACACAAATTGTTAGCTCTAGTGGACGGTCATAGCACGTGAGGCAAAATAGAGCAGTGTAAGTTTTTGGAGCCGCAGCGGGAAGATTTCGAGGTAAATCGCCTCTGAATTTGCCAGGTTTAAGATAAAAACCTAAGCAGGTTGGATCGTTGTCAATGTGTTTGTATACGACCAAAGGAGCTAGAGTGCTCGACGTTGTGGTCATGACATTTGTAGAGTGGTCTTTGTGCAATTGATAAAGTTGAGATATGCATTGAAAGTGGCCTGTACCATGATATGAAGCTGATCACTACTTAGTGTTGCTACACGAAAGCGTTAGCTCTAAGTAGCTGGTCATACCAAAATAGGCAGTGTAATGTCATGTGTGAGAAATACATTATAATGTAAAATATATATACATTAAAATCAAAGGTAACTGCATAAAATATGTACACGAACATTGCCTCAGAGATGGCATAATACCAAAGAACTGTTCAAAAATGCTACACAATTGTTGCTAGACAGCTGGTTATGCCAAGTGGCTCAATCGTAAGGTTAAAAAATTTTATAGTTAAATGTTAATGTTTAAAAAAAATTAATTACGCGTTATACAAAGCAGGTTATTGAGATTGTGGGCAGACGGAGCCTGAGACGTGTGTAGAAGGTTGAACGCTCTCAGGATCAGGTGGTTCGATAAACTGTTTCAACCTGTCTATGCTTACTGATGTCGGTGTAGCGCCTTGCATAATGATGAAGTATTTTGGTTGTTTGAGCAAAATCGGGTAAGGACCGCGATACTTTGGTTGTAGTGGTGCAACAGCAGTGTCGTTACAAACGAGTACTCTCTTGCAGCTGTGGAGCTGCGGGTGAACGAAGACTAAGCGAGGTGTATGTCTCGGCTGCTGTTCAGACATGTTACCGAAATGAAGTCGAAGGCAGGTAGCTTCGTTTTGTGGGTCATCTTGTGCCGGTAGTAGACGTGGGAGCTGACTAGGCAGGCGTAGATCCATGCCATACAAGAGTTGTGACGCAGACGTTTTAATGGATTCACGAGTACGGGAACGCATGGCAAGCAGAACTAAAGGTAGTGCATCGACCCAGTTGCCATTAATGGACGAGGATGCTAAAGCTGCTTTGAGTTCCCTATGCATTCTCTCTACCATGCCATTAGCTTGGGGATGGTAGGCAGTCGTCTGGCGTAAGATGCATCCCATGTACCGCAAGGTGGTTTTGAAACGATCAGATGAGAAGCAAGTGCCTCTGTCCGTGATGACCTCATTGGGAACACCATAATTGGATATCCATGCAGAGATAAAACCGTTAGTTACTTCGTCTGCAGAAATGGTGCCAAGAGGTAATGCCGCAGGCCACCGTGTAAATCTATCGATCATAGTTAGAAGGTAGCTGAAACCTTGAACCTTTGTCAGATGAACTATGTCGATGTGGACGATGGCTAGGCGAGAAGTAGACCGAAAATGTTGCAACTTAGAACGAGTGTGTCGTGTGATCTTGTTTTTCTGACAAATTGCACACTCTGAGACCCATCGTTTAACATTCTGCCTAAGTCTGTGACCCCAGAAACGATCTGTAAGAAGTCGGACAGTCGCTTGGCTTCCTGGGTGAGAAATTGAGTGAATTGAATCGAAAACTTTTCTCTGAAGGCTGGTCGGCAGAACTGGCTTGTTGGGCTGCGTACCCGTGAAGTAAACAATTGGTAAGCCTTCCCACAGACGGCATATGAACTTGGTTGGGTGACGGGCTATTGATCTTTGAATGTGAATGTCACCGCGTTGTTCAGTTCGCAGGAGAGTTGGCGTTAGTGCAGGTTCACTGAGTGCCACGGAGTTGACAGTGAATGGTGACGGCGAAGGTGGTTGTAGAGAGACGTCTGGCCTGGACAGGGCATCTGCAATGAAGTTCTGTTTGCCCTTGACGTGAAAGACGTCAAATTGCCATTCGCTTAGACGAGAAAGCTGTCTTTCCACTCTGGCAGGGTACTTGGCGATAGATGAAGTTGCGTTTCGAAGTGCGCTAACTAGTGGTGCATGATCTGTGAAAACAACAAATCTGCTACTGCCAATGATGCTGATAAAATGGCGCACTGCGTCGTGGATGGCAAGAAGTTCTCGGCCGAAAGTGTCGTACCTCGTTTCTACTGGTTGGAGAGTACGCGAGTAGAAACTGATAGGCTTCCGAACTCCGTCGATCTCTTGTTCCAAAGTGGCTCCAATAGCGAATTCAGAAGCATCTGTCGTGAGTAGAAATGGCTTTTCGAAATCTGGATGCGTTAGCATTGTGGCATTTGCTAACGAGTTGATGGCAAGTCGAAGTAATTCCTCGTCTTCGGATGACCAAGCAATGATGGAATTCTTGCTAAGTCCTTTTCGGTTCCGCAGGTGCCTGCACAAAGGATAAAGTTGTTTTGAAAGGCCTGGAAGGAACTTGCGATAATAGTTTAGTACTCCCAGGATTTTCTGCAAATCGCTCAAAGTCCTTGGTGACTTGATATTCTTGATTGAATTCGTCTTTGACGGCAACGGTTGAATACCTTGGGCCGTGATACGATGCCCTAAGAAGTCGACGGATGAAGTTGCAATCTGCGTCTTGTCACAGTTGATCTTGAGTCCGTGGTTGGATAAGCGTGAGAGGACATTTCGTAGATGTTTCGCATGAGATTCTAGATCTGGACTGAATACCATAATGTCATCTAGATATGACATACAATAAGCAGAGTCGTCGCGAAGTATGTTGTCTATGAATCTTTGAAATGTCTGAGTAGCACACTTGAGTCCAAAAGGCATGTAAAGATATTCAAAAAGGCCAAATGGAGTGATGACTGCAGTTTTCTCGATATCCTCTGGTGCTACCGGTATGTGATGGTACGCTTGTCTGAGGTCAATCACTGAGAAGAAATTGCTGCCGTTGAGTTTTTCAAGTAAAGTGTTGATATTTGGAATAGGATATGCATCAGATTTTGTCACTGAATTTAGCTTACGGTAGTCTCCACAGGCTCTGTACGATCCGTTTGATTTTGAGACTAAGTGCAGTGGTGACGCCCATGAACCTTTCGATGGTCTGATGATTCCCTCTTCCAAAAGCCTTGAGAATTCTTCTTGGGCAGCTTTCAGCTTAGCAGGAGCCAGTGGTCGCTTCTTGAGTGCAATAGGTTGTCCTTCTGTGACGATATGATGCATCGTGTTGGAGACTCGTAGCTCTGACTTGTTAAGATCGAAAAGCGATTTGTATTTTCGAAGAGCTGCTGATATCTCTGCTGAATGATGCACTGGGGTTGGCTGAATGACCTGTAACTCCAAACGCTCGGAGGCAAGTGTCCAAAAGCTTTGTTCAAGTCCGGTGGAGGGGTCGATGATCTTTTGATTGGCAAGATCAACAATGAGCCGAAATTTTAGAAGGAAATCAAGGCCTATTATATTATGTGAGACCTTGGCAATGATGAAGTTGTGGGAAAATTCACGTCGTAGACCTATGTTGAGTGTGCGGTATTGGCAGCCATAAGTTGGTATGGGCTCGCCTGTAGCTGTTGCGAGAAGAACGCCTAGCGACATCTCGGCCATTGAATCACCTTTGAGAACTGAGACTGCCGCACCTGTGTCTACGATGAACTCTTCGCCAGTTTTGAAATCAAGAAGGTGCAGAAGTTCGTTGGGCTGTTTGGCCGGGTCATGCAAACAAGTAGGCTGGTGATTGCGACCGGCATTGTCTGTTTGGTTCTCTATGTGAAAAATTCGGCGTGGACGAAAAGAGTCGACAGGGATGTCGGATTGTAGTTGGCTTCTTCCCTGTAGCGCCGTTGATGCCGTTGATGTGCAGAAAGTACGGTCTTCTACTTCCTGCGCCAGACGTTTCCCGATACTGATGCACCCTTGTGCCTGCGGTCTGTTGTCCTCTCCGTCAGCTGTGGAAATTGACACTCATTCGGAAATTCTTCGGAACGACAAAGACAAACTTGGCAAGCATAAAAAACTTCTGGTGGTTATAACACCAGTTCTTTGGAGCATATTTATTAAAGGATTGCGGAGATCTCGATCGCCGCCTACCATTATAATTTGACTTGGAAACGAATTTTGGTCGAGCATTCACTTGATTTATCTCGGATTTGGTAATGGCCAATCCTTCTAGAACTTTGGCCATGTTCGCCACTGTTCTCTCTAAAGAGGAGATTCTATCATCTTGCGGGGGTGAAGAAAAGGATGATGGATTCACTTTGGGTTCCAAAACCCTATATTCTAACTCACATCTCTCAGATAAGTCATCTATAGAGAGAGTGTTGGGGAGCTGTCTGGCAAAGAGTTTTAATGTTTGGGGAAGATTGTTAATAAAAACAACCTTAGCCTCATGGTCAGAAATGTTGGTTTTATACCAACGTTTCCGTAATTCCCTCAGTATTTCTATGGGGCCAAGATTTGGCATATCTAACTGCGCATATTTGTTTATTATCTGCTCAGTTTCCGTGGGTCCAAGCAAGGATTCTACCTCGTTTTGTAGGCCCAAAATGGGATTAGGTAGCTTCCTAATGGCCTCAAGCTTAGGATAAATCCGTCGCTGCAATTCAGAAGGTAGTTTAGCAAAAACCTTCGACAGTTTTTGATGACTGTCATAATCAGGAAACGGGGAGAAAGCGGAGTCTACGCGCATAAAGAATAGCTCACTATCTCCATCCCAAACAGGAACATCAATATCTAAAATTGGACCTGACATTTTAACAATCTTACGGGATCTTAAAAGCATAAATTTATAAGCAATATGAAAATGTATAAATAAACTTTAACGAAACGCTTACCCACAAACAGCTTCCACAGTTGAGTGAGCGCAGAACAAAAAAGTCACTGTTTCCAAAAATCCGAAATTGAGTTTGTCGAGTACGTACGGTGCCGTTTCGTACGTAGGAAAGTGTAAATAGAGGCCCCGTTGGCCTTTGATGACAATGTATTATAATTATCCCCACAAATCCACGAATATATACCCAACAGATTTCCCAGAAAACCACGATCAGGGTAAAGAAAACACAAATGTCAATCTATTTATCCCAAATAGATGAAAAAGGAAGTCAATTTTATTTATACCAAAAAAATCAGAACAATAATCAATATCCTGGCGCGGTCGCCAATTTTGTAAACGCCCCGGCTTCAAGTAAATGCCGTACGACGTTACAAACTCGGTTAAGGTGCTCTGAATAGAGATTAGTTACTGATATGGGGGCCCTTAAGAGGGCCTGGTAATGCGTTCGCTTGAAGTCTTCAGAGTTGAAGATGTCCTAGTGCCTTGGGTGGACTCTGGTTGAGTTGTCGCTCCCGTGGTTGAGCTGTAATCACGTTGTGGATAGCGTCCTGCAGGTTCTGCACTTAATTGGCTCGTCTCTCCGGTATACCGCAACAAGATGAGTCACGGATGTAGTTAGTTGTTGGTGAAACTATCAAATCACCAGCGTAGGTATTGACAGCCGACAGAACGCACACGCGTGAAGCAGGTAGAATGCAAATGCCACAACTGACTTGCATGGTAAATTACCGTGCTTAAATAGCATGCAATATGTCTACTTGCACACTATTGGTTAAACGTGGTTAAACGTGGTTAAACGGCAATTTCGCTTTTTTCTCATTGGTGCAACGTAAATAAATTTGAATTTAATTTACGCAATATGTCGGCGATTGATTTGTGTCGTTACAACACTTTCCTCTCTGAAAAAAAAGGAAAAAATATTCCTCTCTGCGAGGCTAGATAAGAAATGCATGACAGAGTTCGAACCAAGTTAAGCAAAAATATGATGAACCATAAGTGCTGGGCTTAAATATGCTTGTTGGTTGCTTCAACAATGATATGATGCCAGGTAACCACTAGGAATTGCTACACAAATTGTTAGCTCTAGTGGACGGTCATAGCACGTGAGGCAAAATAGAGCAGTGTAAGTTTTTGGAGCCGCAGCGTGAAGATTTCGAGGTAAATCGCCTCTGAATTTGCCAGGTTTAAGTTAAAACCTAAGCAGGTTGGATCGTTGTCAATGTGTTTGTATACGACCAAAGGAGCTAGAGTGCTCGACGTTGTGGTCATGACATTTGTAGAGTGGTCTTTGTGAAATAGATAAAGTTGAGATATGCATTGAAAGTGGCCTGTACCATGATATGAAGCTGATCACTACTTAGTGTTGCTACACGAAAGCGTTAGCTCTAAGTAGCTGGTCATACCAAAATAGGCAGTGTAATGTCATGTGTGAGAAATACATTATAATGTAAAAATATATACATTAAAATCAAAGGTAACTGCATAAAAATATGTACACGAACATTGCCTCAGAGATGGCATAATACCAAAGAACTGTTCAAAAATGCTACACAATTGTTAGCTAAGAACAGCTGGTTATGCCACGTGAGACAAATACGAAAAATAACGAAAGGTTAAAAAATTTTATAGTTAATGTTAATGTTTAAAAAAATTAATTACGCGTTATACAAAGCAGGTTATTGAGATTGTGGGCAGACGGAGCCTGAGACGTGTGTAGAAGGTTGAACGCTCTCAGGATCAGGTGGTTCGATAAACGGTTTCAACCTGTCTATGCTTACTGATGTCGGTGTAGCGCCTTGCATAATGATGAAGTATTTTGGTTGTCTGAGTAAAATCGGGTAAGGACCGCGATACTTTGGTTGTAGTGGTGCAACAGCATTATTGTTGCGAACGAGTACTCTCTTGCAGCTGTGGAGCTGTGGGTGAACGAAGACTGGACGAGGCGTGTGTCTCGGCTGCTGTTCGGACATGTTACCGAAATGAAGTCGAAGGCGGGTAGCTTCGTCTTGTGGGTCATCTTGTGCCGGTAGTAGACGTGGGAGCTGACTAGGCAGGCGTAGATCCATGCCATACAAGAGTTGTGACGCAGACGTTTTAATGGATTCACGAGTACGGGAACGCATGGCAAGCAGAACTAAAGGTAGTGCATCGACCCAGTTGCCATTAATGGACGAGGATGCTAAAGCTGCTTTGAGTTCCCTATGCATTCTCTCTACCATGCCATTAGCTTGGGGATGGTAGGCAGTCGTCTGGCGTAAGATGCATCCCATGTACCGCAAGGTGGTTTTGAAACGATCAGATGAGAAGCAAGTGCCTCTGTCCGTGATGACCTCATTGGGAACACCATAATTGGATATCCATGCAGAGATAAAACCGTTAGTTACTTCGTCTGCAGAAATGGTGCCAAGAGGTAATGCCGCAGGCCACCGTGTAAATCTATCGATCATAGTTAGAAGGTAGCTGAAACCTTGAACCTTTGTCAGATGAACTATGTCGATGTGGACGATGGCTAGGCGAGAAGTAGACCGAAAATGTTGCAACTTAGAACGAGTGTGTCGTGTGATCTTGTTTTTCTGACAAATTGCACACTCTGAGACCCATCGTTTAACATTCTGCCTAAGTCTGTGACCCCAGAAACGATCTGTAAGAAGTCGGACAGTCGCTTGGCTTCCTGGGTGAGAAATTGAGTGAATTGAATCGAAAACTTTTCTCTGAAGGCTGGTCGGCAGAACTGGCTTGTTGGGCTGCGTACCCGTGAAGTAAACAATTGGTAAGCCTTCCCACAGACGGCATATGAACTTGGTTGGGTGACGGGCTATTGATCTTTGAATGTGAATGTCACCGCGTTGTTCAGTTCGCAGGAGAGTTGGCGTTAGTGCAGGTTCACTGAGTGCCACGGAGTTGACAGTGAATGGTGACGGCGAAGGTGGTTGTAGAGAGACGTCTGGCCTGGACAGGGCATCTGCAATGAAGTTCTGTTTGCCCTTGACGTGAAAGACGTCAAATTGCCATTCGCTTAGACGAGAAAGCTGTCTTTCCACTCTGGCAGGGTACTTGGCGATAGATGAAGTTGCGTTTCGAAGTGCGCTAACTAGTGGTGCATGATCTGTGAAAACAACAAATCTGCTACTGCCAATGATGCTGATAAAATGGCGCACTGCGTCGTGGATGGCGAGAAGTTCTCGGCCGAAAGTGTCGTACCTCGTTTCTACTGGTTGGAGAGTACGCGAGTAGAAACTGATAGGCTTCCGAACTCCGTCGATCTCTTGTTCCAAAGTGGCTCCAATAGCGAATTCAGAAGCATCTGTCGTGAGTAGAAATGGCTTTTCGAAATCTGGATGCGTTAGCATTGTGGCATTTGCTAACGAGTTGATGGCAAGTCGAAGTAATTCCTCGTCTTCGGATGACCAAGCAATGATGGAATTCTTGCTAAGTCCTTTTCGGTTCCGCAGGTGCCTGCACAAAGGATAAAGTTGTTTTGAAAGTCCTGGAAGGAACTTGCGATAATAGTTTAGTACTCCCAGGATTTTCTGCAAATCGCTCAAAGTCCTTGGTGACTTGATATTCTTGATTGAATTCGTCTTTGACGGCAACGGTTGAATACCTTGGGCCGTGATACGATGCCCTAAGAAGTCGACGGATGAAGTTGCAATCTGCGTCTTGTCACAGTTGATCTTGAGTCCGTGGTTGGATAAGCGTGAGAGGACATTTCGTAGATGTTTCGCATGAGATTCTAGATCTGGACTGAATACCATAATGTCATCGAGATATGACATACAATAAGCAGAGTCGTCGCGAAGTATGTTGTCTATGAATCTTTGAAATGTCTGAGTAGCACACTTAAGTCCAAAAGGCATGTAAAGATATTCAAAAAGGCCAAATGGAGTGATGACTGCAGTTTTCTCGATATCCTCTGGTGCTACCGGTATGTGATGGTACGCTTGTCTGAGGTCAATCACTGAGAAGAAATTGCTGCCGTTGAGTTTTTCAAGTAAAGTGTTGATATTTGGAATAGGATATGCATCAGATTTTGTCACTGAATTTAGCTTACGGTAGTCTCCACAGGCTCTGTACGATCCGTTTGATTTTGAGACTAAGTGCAGTGGTGACGCCCATGAACTTTTCGATGGTCTGATGATTCCCTCTTCCAAAAGCCTTGAGAATTCTTCTTGGGCAGCTTTCAGCTTAGCAGGAGCCAGTGGTCGCTTCTTGAGTGCAATAGGTTGTCCTTCTGTGACGATATGATGCATCGTGTTGGAGACTCGTAGCTCTGACTTGTTAAGATCGAAAAGCGATTTGTATTTTCGAAGAGCTGCTGATATCTCTGCTGAATGATGCACTGGGGTTGGCTGAATGACCTGTAACTCCAAACGCTCGGAGGCAAGTGTCCAAAAGCTTTGTTCAAGTCCGGTGGAGGGGTCGATGATCTTTTGATTGGCAAGATCAACAATGAGCCGAAATTTTAGAAGGAAATCAAGGCCTATTATATTATGTGAGACCTTGGCAATGATGAAGTTGTGGGAAAATTCACGTCGTAGACCTATGTTGAGTGTGCGGTATTGGCAGCCATAAGTTGGTATGGGCTCGCCTGTAGCTGTTGCGAGAAGAACGCCTAGCGACATCTCGGCCATTGAATCACCTTTGAGAACTGAGACTGCCGCACCTGTGTCTACGATGAACTCTTCGCCAGTTTTGAAATCAAGAAGGTGCAGAAGTTCGTTTGGCTGTTTGGCCGGGTCATGCAAACAAGTAGGCTGGTGATTGCGACCGGCATTGTCTGTTTGGTTCTCTATGTGAAAAATTCGGCGTGGACGAAAAGAGTCGACAGGGATGTCGGATTGTAGTTGGCTTCTTCCCTGTAGCGCCGTTGATGCCGTTGATGTGCAGAAAGTACGGTCTTCTACTTCCTGCGCCAGACGTTTCCCGATACTGATGCACCCTTGTGCCTGCGGTCTGTTGTCCTCTCCGTCAGCTGTGGAAATTGACACTCATTCGGAAATTCTTCGGAACGACAAAGACAAACTTGGCAAGCATAAAAAACTTCTGGTGGTTATAACACCAGTTCTTTGGAGCATATTTATTAAAGGATTGCGGAGATCTCGATCGCCGCCTACCATTATAATTTGACTTGGAAACGAATTTTGGTCGAGCATTCACTTGATTTATCTCGGATTTGGTAATGGCCAATCCTTCTAGAACTTTGGCCATGTTCGCCACTGTTCTCTCTAAAGAGGAGATTCTATCATCTTGCGGGGGTGAAGAAAAGGATGATGGATTCACTTTGGGTTCCAAAACCCTATATTCTAACTCACATCTCTCAGATAAGTCATCTATAGAGAGAGTGTTGGGGAGCTGTCTGGCAAAGAGTTTTAATGTTTGGGGAAGATTGTTAATAAAAACAACCTTAGCCTCATGGTCAGAAATGTTGGTTTTATACCAACGTTTCCGTAATTCCCTCAGTATTTCTATGGGGCCAAGATTTGGCATATCTAACTGCGCATATTTGTTTATTATCTGCTCAGTTTCCGTGGGTCCAAGCAAGGATTCTACCTCGTTTTGTAGGCCCAAAATGGGATTAGGTAGCTTCCTAATGGCCTCAAGCTTAGGATAAATCCGTCGCTGCAATTCAGAAGGTAGTTTAGCAAAAACCTTCGACAGTTTTTGATGACTGTCATAATCAGGAAACGGGGAGAAAGCGGAGTCTACGCGCATAAAGAATAGCTCACTATCTCCATCCCAAACAGGAACATCAATATCTAAAATTGGACCTGACATTTTAACAATCTTACGGGATCTTAAAAGCATAAATTTATAAGCAATATGAAAATGTATAAATAAACTTTAACGAAACGCTTACCCACAAACAGCTTCCACAGTTGAATGAGCGCAGAACAAAAAGTCACTGTTTCCAAAAATCCGAAATTGAGCTTGTCGAGTACGTACGGTGCCGTTTCGTACGTAGGAAAGGTAAACAGAGGCCCCGTTGGCCTTTGATGACAATGTATTATAATTATCCCCACAAATCCACGAATATATACCCAACAGATTTCCCAGAAAACCACGATCAGGGTAAAGAAAACACAAATGTCAATCTATTTATCCCAAATAGATGAAAAAGGAAGTCAATTTTATTTATACCAAAAAAATCAGAACAATAATCAATATCCTGGCGCGGTCGCCAATTTTGTAAACGCCCCGGCTTCAAGTAAATGCCGTACGACGTTACAAACTCGGTTAAGGTGCTCTGAATAGAGATTAGTTACTGATATGGGGGCCCTTAAGAGGGCCTGGTAATGCGTTCGCTTGAAGTCTTCAGAGGTTGAAGATGTCCTAGAGCCTTGGGTGGACTCTGGTTGAGTTGTCGCTCCCGTGGTTGAGCTGTGATCGCGTTGTGGATGGTGTCCTGCAGGTCCTGCATTCAATTGGCTCGTCTCTCCGGTATCCCGCAACAAGATGAGTCACGGATGTAGTTAGTTGTTGGTGAAACTATCAAATCACCAGCGTAGGTATTGACAGCCGACAGAACGCACACGCGTGAAGCAGGTAGAAGGCAAATGCCACAACTGACTTGCATGGTAAATTACCGTGCTTAAATAGCATGCAATATGTGTACTTGCATACTATTGGTTAAACGTGGTTAAACGTGGTTAAACGGCAATTTTGCTTTTTTCTCATTGGTGCAACGTAAATAAATTTGAATTTAATTTACGCATTATGTCGGCGATTG
>JAQBSW010014168.1:0-12186 GCA_029291075.1 Eudiplozoon nipponicum
GTGTCAAGAATGAAGAGCGATTACCGCTTTGAAGTAATCTCTAGATTGTTTTGCAGTAGAAGGATGAACGTTTACGAAATATGAAAATTTGATTTTGAACTTGCTGGAGAAGAAGAGCTAAGTACAGCAATACCAACCGATTATATTCGCAAGCGAGATTCCTTGATGTTTTGTTGCCTACCCTACTTTTGCCCAGCAGTGCGTTCATTGGTAACGCGATGGCCGGAAAAATTCCCTCAATCTGGAATAGGGTGACCATGTCTACGTTCCGTTTGCATAAAATGCAATCGTATATCCTGCAAATAGTTAAATAAATCTTCTGCGTAGAGTATATCTCGACAAAAAGCAATTATGACCAGGTGATTAACAACACCATTAAACATCATGCGCTAGCATGAGAGAATAAAATTAACCAGATGTTTTTTAATCGATAATATGAAATGGCAGTTTACTTTAAGCGTTTGTGCACACCGCCATGGTCAGTGTGTATTTTACATGCGTTTATGAGAATTTTTCTCCTAATAAGTGGATGGTTACATTTACTTGCTTATTCAAATAAACACGGACCTCTATTCAGACGAGGTAAGATAATAATTATTTTGATAAATTTTCTTAGAAAATAGTTTTTATTATTTCAATTAGTACGGAACATGAAAATGTACACAATTTGCCCAAAAATATTTCCAATTCCTCCCGGCTTTACTTTTTTCATTGCCTATAGACAATAAATGACAACCTGTAAATTTTGAAAGCAACTGGATCGCCGAGTGTTATGACATCTTTCATTAAGCTGTAAAGACCTGCTCTGAATTTCCTTCTCGTAATTTATGGAAATAATTAGAACTAGTAAAACATTATCGTACATATTCATAATAACAATAACTTAACAATATAATTCAGTTTTGAAAAGCTACTTTGAGATAAACTTAAGTTAAGCTCAAGTGTTAAAATGAAGGCGACTTTTGTTATTTTCGAGATGATCACCTAAGGGCTTCTAAGTTTTATTTTATTATTTGTCCAGTTTTAATCTTTCATATCGTGTGAATTCCAATTCCACACAATGTTTTCAAGAAACACTTAAATGTTTGGCAGGCCAAGAAAATTTCAAAGCGATGTTAACATTATTTGAATCGATGGTTTACCAAACTTAATTCGTATGGAAAACAACACATAAGTAAAGCGCGAAACTAACTAAATTTATAATTGGCTATTTAGTGGAATAGTATCATTATAAATAGGTTTTTGTTGTTATTTTTAATATATTTATTATTATAACGTTAACAAGTTTCTTTTCTCTGTGAGAACTTTATCACGTGAAAAATTACTTTATGGGCCTGATGCTACATAAATATACAGGTATACTACTAAAACCATTTCGCGTTAAATGGCTTTTGAAACACTTTAAATTCTTTATAATTTTAAAACAAATACGTCCTGAGTGAAGTCGGATAAACATTTTTTATTAGAATATTCATTTTATTTTTGTTTAAATTTTTTCAGCAGTTACGATGTTTAATTCAGTTGGCTTCATTTTATTCAATGGAGCCCTTCAAATTTTTGTTTGTAGGTGTTTGCCTTGTTATAGCCGCTCCATTCGCATCAAAATTGTTGCATAAATTTGAACCAAACAGTGCATTTGTGTCCACTGGATACTGTTTTGATCAACTTTGTCGGCAGCCTTAATTCCAATCCACGCTAAATAGTCACTGAAAGGTTGTGCTGTGCTGGCACCACATTGATAATTACCGCGAATTGTGACCATGTGGTGTAGCTTCGCACTATCAGTTTCGCAAAGATACAGGTAATCCACATTTCCAAGTGGGCATCGAGTTCGTCTTCGTGGTGGCTGGGTGCTGATTTATCTCTTTCCCCCGAGGCTTCAACATCGCTCATTATAACCACTGGAAATGAGGTACGATCTAATCTTCGTTGACTGGTACGTTTCCGTAAGTTATTTCCAATAAAATCCTCTGGCCTCGAATCACACACTCAGTATAATGCTCGTAATAGTAGATTTGAGCAGATGTGGACTTTTAAGACATGACAAAGTCAACAAATTCCAAAGTCAGCTAGTTTATTCTCATGTCTCTGTCTGATTTAAAAAAATCTTTATCCTTAGCTTTATCATTAAAATCTGCAATACATTTAAAGTGCAACGTTTGTAATTTTGCGGGTAATATACGTCTTATTTTCGTCTTACCTCTATTCAGTTCAAATTTCCGTTTAATTAGTTTATTAATCGATTTTTTTATTAACTGTAAACAAAGGTCATGCTTAAATATATTTCCTACTTCATTCAGCACGAATAAAAATTTAAGTCTAAAAAATTTAAGTGTAATATTAATTTTTTTTAAATTAATAAGGAACGAGGTATTTCCCACTCACGTAATAGTTTACATCTTCTTCATTCTTCACTGGATCATAAGTGTGACGACTGTGGCTTAATATTTCTCTTTAAATCAAGTTTGCGAGCTTGAAATAAACCCCAATCCCATTGTATTTAACCAGTCGACGATAAACATAACAAAAATACTGCCAGCCGCAACGCACTGACCCGTTTCTACCTTCCATTATTATCATCAGAGTACGACAGCAAACTGGCTATCGAGGATCAAACCGCATTGAATATATATGGAAATCAAATTTAGATATGCGGCTCTCACCTCTAGCAGTCTCGCATACATTGAACTTCACTGGAAATGTCGGCTGCAGAATTTCTAAGCAGTCACGAACATTAACTGTTTGCAGCTTTCGTCACATATACATATATAGGCAATACAATTTAACAATAAATGATTGCGCGGGAGGTGGTATTGCCTATATATGTATATGTGACGAAAGCTACAAAAAGGCAAAGTTTGTGACTGCATAGAATTTGTGCAGCTGACATTTCCAGTCAAGTTCAATGTATGGGAGACTGCTAGATGTGAGAGCCGCATATCTAAATTTGATTTCCATATATATTCAATGCGGTTTGATTCTCGATTGTCAGTTTGCCGTCGTACTCTGACGATGCTCATGGTAGGTCGAAACACGTCAATGCATTGCGGCTGGCTGTAGTTTTGTTATGTTGTTCGACGACTGGTTAAGTATAGTGGGATTGGTGATTACTTCAAGCTCGCAATCTTGATTTAAAGAATTGTTACCATCTCAGGCGCAATCAATTATTGTTAAATTGTATTGCCTTTATATTTCTGTCAGATATTTTTGCAATCTTGGGTTGTTGCTTTGCACTTTCAGTATCGCATAGATCCGAGCGATCCTCATTTTCCTGTACGCATCAAGTTCGTCCTCGTGGGGGCTGGGAGTTGATTCGTGTTTTTTCTCCGATGGAAAGGGATGAGTCAACACTCAGCCACATTATTTAATGAAAGATAGACTATTTATATATTCATTGTCGCGAAAAACTAATATATATAAAATTATTTAATATTTATTTTATGCAACGTAACAAATTAAATTATCTGTCCCACATTCTTTGACAATATATATGGCGATATTAGGTGTTGTGCCAGCAACAATTGATGAATTTACTCTATGTACGGAACGCATGTGTACATGAGATTGTACCCTTTTTTCATGCTGAGTTTGTTTTATACTTCTAGTCCTTTTTGAACTAATTTGTTACTAGATACGCAACACCAGTACACAATTTATTTTATATTAGTTCTCCGCAATAACCAGTATGTAACTATAATACATTTCATTAAACCAATTGATGATTACCACAAAATTTGGTATCTGATATCGATCAAGGCCAGATTACAAGGATTTGCAGGGTTAGAAATTGTTCAGTGGAATATTTCACAATTGCGATGAAATTCGACCTAACTTGAAATACTTTGTCTAAGTACAATGTACCGATTCGGTAACCATAGTGGGACATTATGAAACGAATCGGCAGCTACACTATTGGTAGCCATATATATATATATAATTATATATATATATACGCATAACATATATATATATATATATATGTATATATATATATACAGATATGTACTTCTATTTTTACATGTAAGGCTTTTCAATTTGATAATCAATTTTTTTGTACTCATCACTTTAATTACTTTTGCCCATTATCATCGTTCCTAAGTGATGGTTTTGTTTATCTAAATGTTTCATTTACTTTGTTTTGATTACTAATATAGCTTTGACTGAGCTAGTTTGAATTTGATCGTATAATAATTCTGTGAGTCAGACTAAACGTACGATTTTTCTTGTGTATTTTAGTAAGATTTTATTCAAAGTTTGATACAGATGTTAAACTAAATTATCTTATGTTAGAAAATAGCTTTTAACTTCACGGCGTACAGTGTCTCATAACAGGGCTGGCAATTGATAATAAATTAAGGAAATATTTCAACTAAAAAAGAGCCTTTCCAGACATCGTATATATGTTCAGCTATATATGCATGCAATGTGAGTCGTCTTTCAAAACTTAGAATCAAATGACTCTATCAACATTTTACAATTTTCGCATAAATTTTGTAAAGCTTTTGGTTTATGCATTTGATATTTTATCGATTTTTGGACTTGTTCAACATATGAAACGTGCTTTACATTAGATCAATTTTCATAAAAACATTAAAAGTAACATTTATTGTGAAGAAACGTTATTTGTCTCGTGTTCTGACTGCATCTGATGATGAATGACAGGAAAGTACTAAACTAAATTACCATTGGCAGAAACATCTTCAAGTAAAATTAATACGGCTTCCACGTACTTAGCAGAATAGTTTAAAAAAATTATATTAATAATAACAGTATCCTGGATTATTTTTATATAACTGCTCCATTATCTGCATTTAATCATTTACAGTTATTTTAACATCGATGAATTCCAATTTAGATTACATGTGATTAATTGCGTATTTTAAATGTAAACGAAGTTTGAAAAAATATTGTATATTCCCGAGTCCCACTACATTGAACAATACGTTCCCAGCTAAAAATTCAAAAGTTCTTACAAAATGATATTCTGTACGACTTGTTACGCATTATAACAACCGATAGCAGTTGTCTTGTATACAGGTAAAACCGACCAAAAATTCCAAAAACATCAGCAAATATTAAATTTAATTTGCAAACGGCATCACTATCATTATTCTCACGGGCAGAAATTGCATAACAAGATAAGAAGTCAACAATTCAATGTGTAAGCCCAGCGCTGTTACTCAACTGAAAACATAAAAGTCCTTAAAAATACAAAACCTAAGGAAGCACAGTGGTATAAAGCCTTCGTACAAACAATGGCCAACAAAACAAAATTCTTGTCAAGAAAAACAAGATCTCAAACATAACATCGAAGTACGATAAGTGTGACTGATACACAAAGGAAAATGCAAACACATAAGCATACCGATTTGCCCTTCAAAGCAAAAACTCAATCAGCCACCAAATTTCGTATAAGTGCTGTAAATAATAGAAGTAAAACCGAAAATCGGACTGGTTATCATATATTTAACCAAATAAAAGCCGAGACTGGATATAATATACTTTATAGTATTCAAAAGAAACAACATTACCACTATATTAGACGAGCATTGATTGTGTGGGCGGTGATAACATTTATTATAATGAAGGTTGCGAACTTGATATAAACACCTGACCCATTAAATACTTACATTTTGTCGGTAAAAATTAAAAATTGTATAGTGTAGAAAGGGCAATTCATCCAGTAAACCGGTTTCGTCCTTATTGGGAAATCTGTCCATGGCAAATTCTGGCCAGTACGTGATGAGTTCCCAATAAGAACAAAACCGGTCTACTGGATGAATTGCCTTTTCTACACTATACAATTATTAGTTTATACTGACATATGTAAGTAATTAATGGGTCAGGTGTATATTAATTTCATTACCACTAATGTGTATATATATATATATATATATATATATATATATATATATATATATATATATATGGATATATATACGCATTCTAAATATCAGCAAAACATTAGCAAAAATATATTAACAGTAACACTGTGTCTAAACTGGTAAAAGTCATGTTTGATATGATAGGACGGTTAAATCTTGTTGTACCTTGTGCAGCGCTTTCATCTTTAAATTTTATTTGGTAATTACCTTGTGTGGTACAATTTATAGCACTCGTAGGTCGGTAAAATCTTCCTTTCTCCACATTTCCAGGTGCACGGACTGTATTTGGCCTTGATTGACGAGTTCTCATTTCCCCTCACTCTCAAGCTTTCCAGCAGCTGCTTTTTTCGAATTTTCGGAACTTCATTTCCAGTCCCATTTTTAGGGTTGACAACATACTAACATTTTGCCACAAATTGTCTTTTACTGTGAGTATGATGTCAACCCTGAAGATGGGACTGGTAATGAAGTCCCGTAAAATCTGAAAAGAATCCGAAATTATAGACGGCTTCAGAATGAATGTACAAGTGAGAACTCATCAATTAATGTTGTATAAAGAAATGCAGAAAAAGAAATTGAGAATGAGTGACTCATAATGTGGTGTACTCATCCAAACTACAACATAGAATTTTTTGCACCAAATCACGTTTATTAGAGTGGGAAGTTAACTTAGGTTAAACTGTAGATTTAAAGAAATAAATTTCATTTAGTTTGGAAGTTTCAAAGGAAAGCTATAAAAATAATAAAACAATTGAAAGACAAAAAGAGATGCTCGAAGTTTTTATTGCTTAAGTTTATGAAATGTACTGTATGCCAAAATTAGTGTTCAAAATCTTAGAAGGAGAAAATAATTTTACCAGTTGTGCGAATTGAGCCTCCACGTGTGTGCATCAACAGAGTAATATTTTGTATCCCAGGATAAATGACGTTTCTTGACTACTTCTTTAAGACTGTTGCAAATTTTGGGCAACATTAAGTAAAGCTTCCTAGGAATACTGGTCTGAAATTTTAAAATATTTATTGCACTTAACAATCAATATTCATTTGTGCAAACTTCGTATATAAGAAACCTTTTTTCGATGTATTCAGATTCCAATTGTTCCAAACCAATTTCTGGTTAAAACACCAACTAACAAGTGTAGAATACTGACTAACAGTATTCCAAATGTTAAAAAGAGTTGAACAGCTGTGTAACAGAAGGTGTATGGTAAAAGGTCTGTCATGCACAAATAAGCCAATCATATGATTTTGTTCGTGCAAAATTTTCTCCTTTTAGTTTGTTTGTTCGAAAAATAGAGCCTCGTAAAAATTAAACACGACATACAATTTGCGCATTATTTGAACAATGTGGGCTCGGACAGCTTAAATTTGTGCAAAGAAAAGAAGAATTAGATACATTTTGTAGATATTTAGACCTTATTCATAATAGAGTTAAAATGATAAAATATAATTAGTTTGCACAAATGCGGAAACTTATTGTGAAATATTGTAAATTTAATTGATGTTTTGTTTAATTACATTTTGGCAAACAACGAAATTTGGCGTCGAAAATATAGGAAACTTAAAATAAATTATCAATTCTAAAAGGAACTAAAGCTTGAATTCGAGATTAAAAAGTGTTGCCAACAAATTCTGACTAAATGTCTAGCTAAATTTTATCTTTAATATGCGTTATGACGTAACCGGTGGCAAGGGAGTCATTTATATAAATTCGTAAAACATTATTATACTGAGAATCAGTACAACAAACTGTTATAATAACCACTAATTTCTGACTAAGTAATTAGCTCTGAAAGAATATTGTGTTGCATGACTGTAAGCAACAGCATGTGACCCATAATGAGTCAAATTTTAAAGCGTATACATTTGATAACATGACTAAAAAATTTTAATTTAATTATTACCTATCTAAAATGGGAACAAGATTGAAATTTGAAAAAAAATATGATAATATTTGCATGGTTTCTCTAAAACGATCATTGTGATCAGATGAATCTGTTATGCCTAAGTCGTTTTGCAAAATGAATTTTGATGAAAATTTCATGTACTATTTTTTTTAATTTTGATTTTGCAATACGATCCATATTTACATTTTCGAAGCGAATCTATGGGAATTATTTAATTTAAAAGTAAACTTTATGAAATAAATAGATTCGGACATAAATTCATAATATTGTAGCCCAATCCATTTAATATAATAATTATCGATTTTACTGCTTTCTCGTAATTGAAACCAGAAAGATTTTATTTTTTTCTGAAAAGAAAATAAAAATCAGACAGCATCATTAGCAGATAACACAGCCGAAATAAAATGAGCCAATGGTAGCCATATCGCCAAAAAGCGCAGTTGAACGCATAACGCACACTCGTCAGCAAATCAAATTGGAATACGCACGACCTGCATCCATAGACACAGAATAATCATAGATGCGAAAATAAGTAAATTTGAAGCAAAACGAAACCCAGGACACTTTATATGTGTAGCCTAAATCTGCGAAGACACGGCTATAAATCAAAATCTCAAAACAATTTGCAAATTGGCATAAATATAATTCTCCAATGATTAAAAGGGAGCGACACTTCGCGTTTGGCGACAGTAGTCCACTGACATAGGACATTCACGAATTTAATTTTGAACGCAAATTAGTCTTATAACCAGAGTAAAAGATGCTAGAAACAAAATTAATTTTCTGATGAGCTAACGATGCGACGAGTCTCTCCTTCTGTCCTATTAGGTTGATAGATTGCCTTTCTCAAGTGACACCTCTGTGCTACTTAATAATCTTGTAATAATCGCATATAGTTTTATTGAAATGCGATTTGTTAACAGTGCATTAATCGGTTTAAAGTAATGAAAATCAAAAGAAGATCAGAGGATGATTTTTTTTCGACGATACATCACTTGGTACAATAAAAAACTCCTGAAGTTACCGCAGCAGCAATATTAGTGTTGAGAAAATATGAAATGTAAAAGAATTAAAGCAACATACATTTAATGAATAATTTGGTACCTTCTTGAGTAGGTAAACGGAACTTCTACAGATTAGAGATAAAAATCACAGTGCAAATTTCTGCAATGTTTCAAATTCCTTCTGAAATTTTAAAAATAAAATTACTGATGCCATTCCACTTAGTGTCTTTCGGCTTCTTTACGGTTGTCGCAGCTTTACGAGTTTTCGTGACTGGCAAATCAAAAGCAGCTATTTACGTGGGCAGAGTGAAAAGTGTTATTAAAAGTAACTTAATAGCCAATAGACTAATTTTTAAATGTCAAAAAGGTAATCTTAACGCTAGTTGGAAATGAACTTTTTCTTATTCCCAACTAATGTAATTTAATAGCCCATTAAAATTTCAGATCTAATCAATTCTTATTTCGTATATATCTTGGTGAGGAGTTTGCTACCGAATCTGTTTAACTAACAAACTACGTTGTATGGGTAACATTAATTAATTTACTGCAAGCAGTAGCCTCATAAATTATTCTAAATTGTTTTTCACAAAAGATGTACAGAACACGATAAGACTTGTTGTTTAATAAAAGATACAAAACAATTACTGCATTTATTGCTTTTGCTAAATTTATATAGAAGACACGTTGGCATCAATTTCAGTTATTTAATTTAATTTATTTAATTGTGCGAATGAGCAATTTGTTTACGCAACTAGAAAATAAGTTAATGAAAATTTTGTTTAAAAAAATGCGCACAAAATTATATTGAGAAATTTTGAAGTTAAAGAATATATTTGGTTGAGGCGTCCCAAAGCATTTTTATTATTAATTTAAAATGAGATTTAACCTGTTTTTCTAGAAAAATGACAAAAGCGCAACATAAATTTAAGACGACAAATGTAAGGCTAATTATGATCCATTCAGCCTTGTTAGATTTGTGATAAGTCTATCAAACAGAATTAGCTGCTACGTTTTATTTTATTGTACAGATTACACAAGTGTTATTAGTTTAAATCATAAAGTTCTTAAAAGTAAGAAATCGGTTATTTTTATCCTTATATCTGCCTTAAGTCCTTAATATTTGCTTCTGTTCTCTGGAAATGAATTGGAGAAATGTCTTCACTTTGCACTTCTATCGAGTTTGTTGAAATATCACGTTTTGATCTTTGTATGTCTTTAATGTTATCGGATCTAGGTGTCAAACTTCTAAATACATAATTTAAACGCTTCAAATTTCACATATTCCGAATTATCGCAATAGTCTTGTACCTGATCATGGTGATGTAGATTTGAATTCCATCTTGCGTTATTCTTTTTCCAATTGTTAAATAGATAACACGCAAATAAAGATACGTACTGCCACAAGATTTAAGTATGCATTTTATAAAATATGTGCAATTTGTAATAAATCAAAATACCACTTTATTAACTCGCATATATATTTAGAACAAAATCTTATGTACCAGGTTCATTTCTATCTTAACTATTATAATTTCTTTCGATCCGACACTTCTGGCGTGACACTTTTTCTATACAATTACTGTATATATGTTAGCAAAATAGCATTCAGTTTTCAATGTGTTTATATGGGTTAAATTTTATTACAGAATCCATCTATCAATGTACTTCAAGTTCATTAAATAGACAGACTTAAAATAAATTAATTGCACTCGAATACACATGAACCACGTGGATTATTTGCGCTTTGTTTGATAAATGGATTTATATCCTAAAGTGTTGTGACGAAAAATTGAATGAGTTGCTTGAAATATATTTTTTAACCATTTTTCATTAATTTCCAAATAAGATAGGAAAATAACATATGCGAAATCGCTAGTAATATGTAATTTATGTAGAAGTAATAAAATAATGAATTGGTTAGCTCATATCGAAGCATTCGTATTTATTTATCTTCAATACTTATGACATGACTGCTAAATATTCCTTTACATTTCCCAAAATATGCACAACCAAGTTAGTTCTAAATTGATTTTTTCAATTTCCTTTTAAATTGATGTCGCCAAACTTATATTTCTTTACATATTTTCCAAAACGCGTAAAGATAAAGTAAAGAATACTTAATCATAATGTGCCCACGGAATAATTCATTAGGTAATCTTTTAAAAATGTATGACTTACATGGAAAGCGAATCATCAATTGTGCAAGCTCTTGTAGTAATTCAGAAACACGGCAATAAGGGCATGCAGTAGGTAAAGTAGACCCGTATTCACATTATTATATCTCAATGCGCTTCTGTTTGAAATTGAATACATTATTTGTAATGAAATGCCTAAATACGTATACTTTTAAGCTTTAATCAAATTTTAATGGATTTTCCCTAGTTAAATCTTCTTAATTTCTGATTATCTTTAAAATTAATTGAAATCGATATAGCATCTTTAAACTGCTGAACCTAAAAAAAGGAAATGGTTAGCACACGCGGTGTTTAATAATAAGGCTCGTCGAGTTGAGTTAAGAAAATAAATGTTTTTTAGCCTTGTGGAATAATTTAAAGAAAACATCCACCAGCACATGAGAAAAGAGCTGATTTTAAATATTATTAACTATCTGGTGCAATTGAATTAAATGTAACTTATAGTTCAAATATCTAACCAGTTTCATCCAATTGTGAACCAGGTTTATTGAAATTATTCGCCAATACTCGAGTTCAATCAGTTAACATTAAAATAAATCTATTGAAATGCCTTCAACAATTATAATGCTTTTATTGTCACAAAAGTTTGAGTAGCACATTTTTGATACTGCTAATTGATTTTATAACAATTAAGTTAATAGACTAATTGAATCTACTATATGCATAGAATCACCTGATAAGCTTAGATATCAAATATTATATATATATATATATATATATATATATATATATATAGTTGTATGTATATATATATATATATATAAAACACAAATAACAAAGTGGATAAAGGCCATTTATTTCGTGAATACTAATCCTCTCTTATACAATCATACATATTTATACATTTTGGGTTTTCATTTGATTATGCTAGTGGTAACAAATCTGACTCGTTTTTACTGCTGTTTCTTGTTTTGACTAGTTGGTGAGTGTGTATGCGTTTGTGTTTGTGTGTATGCGTGTTTGCATGTAAAGGTCATTCTCGCAGTATTGCGAAGTGATGTCTGATATCTTGTCATTATTGTTTTGATAGCTTGAGAATTAACCATTTGTGCGCATTGTTCACTGTTACATATACAAGTGCTATTTTTCCCAGTATAGTTGATCGTTTCACCTCGTTGCGCAAAGTTTTCACGTGGTAACAACGCCAGTGTTGATTGCAGTGTTAAATGCTTACATTGTTTGGAGACTTCTGTCA
>JAQBSW010014169.1:0-12186 GCA_029291075.1 Eudiplozoon nipponicum
GTCTAGACGAGCCTTAATTATGCCTAACTCGTCCGTTAAATTCTTCATTTGAGACGCCAGTGCCTGAATCAACGTTTCGACCCCATCCGAAGACATATTTAATTGTGCCATAAATGCTTTATTTTTACTCAATTATATATAGAATTTTGCACGCACAACAATAATCTATTTAATAAAACAAATTTACACATTAATTAATATATGTGCACATCAGCTCAACGTCTGCTTTCTCATTGTGCTTCTGCGAGGAATTTCTGTTGAAATAATGTCTGCCCTAGATAAGACCTTTTGCTCATTATTTGTCTTAAAGGTGGCTATTGCCACATCTTCCCCCTCCTCAGGAATAGGCTTTCGCACTCTGCTTAAACGATCCAGTGCCACAGCTCGTGGTCCATCGGGCAGGCTAACAAAAACAGTATTGTGCTCGGCTTCCACCCTCTCCACGCGATACGGCCCATCATTGACAGCCTGCAGTGCCATGGGCTCGACCCTCGCTACCACGACATAATCGCCGACCTTTAGGCGAGTGCGTGTCGGTTGCCTTGCATAGCTTTGTCGCTGTGTGGCTCCTACATATTCAGTTAACTGTTTTAGTCGTTCCTGAATATCCGCTATGGTGCAGCGCTCATGGGATCCTTGGATTACAGGTTCACCTGGCAGTCTTATGTGTCCTCCATAGACCATGGTCGTTGGAGCAAAACCTGTCACTGTTGAGACTGTAAAGCGTATGGCCCGCTCAACCAAATGTAATTTGTCTCTCCACGTTCCCGGGCTTTCGTGGCACCAACATCGCAGTACCTCTTTCATCGTTCTATGTGCGCGCTCAGCTGTTGCATTGGTTTGCGGGTGATAAGTGGCTGTGCGGGAATGCTTTATGTCAAGGTCTTTGCACCACTGATTAAATTCTTTCGACTCAAACTGTGCGCCTTGGTCGGTGACAGTAACTTGTGGGGTACCGAATCGACTGAGCCATCGCTCTTCTAAGCACGTTACAATCTTTTCTGTTGTGATCTTCTTCAGTGGTACAAACTCGACCCATCGGGTAAACTTATCGACCATGGAAAACACATAGGACACGCCACCGCGAGCTACTGGCAGTGGACCTACCAGGTCGATATGCAGAAACTCGTTCCGTGCAGTAGCATTGAAAGCAATCGGAGTGACCTTTTCTCGTTTTTGTGGTTTACAACGTTGGCATGTAGTGCACTGTTGACAATAGCTACGAATTTCTTTGGACATACCAGGCCAATACAATCGTGATTGCAATGTCTCAATGAGCCGCCCAGCGCCGGGATGTCCCAATGTTTCATGCCAAAAGGCCATTAATTCTGTTCTTATAGATTCTGGCACAAACCATTGCACTGTTTGTCCTTCTTTCCGCACCAACTAGGCCGTTCTGTAGACCTCAACGTTTTATATGGTGCCAACACCACTCGTGCCGTTTTTTAACTGATTGACTATTTCCTGAGCATGTAGCATCTCTTCCCTGTTCTTCAGAGACCTTTCATAAGCGGCGAAGCCCGCACAGCGGAAATTCTGCTGAAGCGCATCGGCCGCCGCATTCTCGATTCCTGCTCTATGATGAATTGATATATCGTTACTCTTCTAGTTCTTCAATGGCTCGATGTACTCGTTTCTTCTCAATACCTAGTGATCTCCAATGCACTAGCGCTTTGTGGTCAGTAAAGACGTCCACGTGTCCCCCTATGACAAAATATCTAAACTTCCGTAGCGCCCATTGTACGGCAAGTAATTCTTTTTCTGTGACTGTATAGTTCTGTTCCGCCTTAGTGAGTGTGCGACTTATATATTGCGCAGGACGTCCGTCAGCTTGTAACACCGCTCCTATACCAATATCTGACGCGTCTGTAACAATTGACATATTACCTACCGGGAAAGTCAAAATAGTTGCCTCTATTAATTTCTGCTTGCATAGTACAAACGCTTGTTGAGCCTCCTCCGTCCAACGAAATGGTATCTTGGCACTAGTTAACTGAGATAAGGGCTGTTGTGTAACCGCCATCCCTGCGAGGTATGGTCTATAGAAATTCACCATACCAATAAACCGGCGCAATTGTTTTCTAGTAGTAGGCACCGGATAATCCCTGATAGGTTGTACATTCGAATCTAACGGCATGCATCCGTCCGCTGAGACTAAGTGCCCCAAGAACCGCACTTCTTGACCTATCTGTACCTTTTCTGGATTAAAATGTAATCGCCATTCTACAGCTTTGGCCAACATCTTCTGCAGCCTCACACGTAATTCGTGTTCAGTAGTGGCCCATATAATAACATCGTCTACGTAAGCTGTTGTACACGTTAAGTCAGACACGAACGAGTCCATCATTCTTTGGAAAACTTTCGGAGCGTTTTTAAGGCCAAATGGTACCCGGGTGAATTGGAAATGACCTTGGGGTACTTGTACCGCTAACTTCCATCGGTCTTCGGGCCGCACGCCTATTTGCCAAAATCCCTGTTTAAGATCAAGCACGGCAAACCATTTGCCTCCCGCTAGCTGTAAGAACAGATCACGCAGAGCCGGCATGGGATACGGGTCCGGTTTAGTTACTGAGTTCAATTGCCTAAAATCAGCCGCTGGTCGGAGCGAACCATCCTTTTTCGTAACATAAACCATTGGAGCACGAAAAACAGATGTTGACGGTTCAAGAACGCCGGCTTCTATCATTTCTTGGGTTGCTCGAGTCGCTGCTTCTAATTTCTTGGGAGGGGCACCATATACTTTTGGTGGTTCGTAACCATCATTTAGTTCTAACCATAACTTAAACTGGTCGACCGTCGGCCCTGGACGCTCGCTACAATCAGGCAGTTGGAATATACTGTTATATTGGTTTTGAAGATTCTTCCACCACTCAGGCAGACAACTGGTCTCCTCTTGAATCTTATGGTTACCTATAGACTTTATTGATCTTATTCCTTCCGGCCGCGATAGGTATACCCGTTTATTTTGACAGTCTATCGTCTTAACCTATTTTCTAATGAAATCAAGTCCCAATAAGGGCGTCTGCGTATTCGAAACAACAAAAGACATATGATAGACCTTTTCATTTATTAACAACTTTGTGTCCCACTCGCCCACAGCCACCATCGATGCGCCCGATGCCTGACATAAACTTGCTTTCGTAGGATTTATATTGTTCAATGGCCAAGTCAATGGTAGTACCGACACATCCGCTCCAGTATCCAATTGCATTATTACTGGCTGTCCGTTGAAGAGTTCTAAAAATTTAACTTTAATGAAAATTCTTACATTTGGCAGTGTTTCCCACACTTCCTTTTCTTCACAAGCCATCTGGTTCGGACCACTTTTTGGTTTGTTCTGCTGGTCTTCCTTCGATCTACCCGTCGGAGCCACCAAAGGATTAATTTTTGTGCCTTGTTCTCTGCCTCCATTATTTGTGAGATTGTTCAACCTGTTACCCCACTGCACTGGTCGTTCTCGAGGGGCAGTACATGGGTTTTGTTGCCGCTTAGACGCCGTATTCGTCGGAGCCGGAGTCCTTATATACTGACTTTGCTTCCAAGCCACTGGCTGTTGCCTTCTGTCGCGGAACTGCTTATTATGACGCAAAGAATTCCAATACGGTATGTCGCTCCTCTCAGATGTTGTACTGTACCCATGCGTGGAGATGCCGCTGCCATCTTATTTGTCATTATGGCCGAGCTTTGAAGAGCCTGAAGTCTCTCTTCAAGGCCTCCTGGGCTGCTGGATATTTCTCCGTATCTAGTAGGATCCAGCAGCATGAACATGATGGCCTCATGTGGTTGCAAGCTTGGTAAAGACTCGGTAAGCTTCGAGAACCACCGCTTGATACGTGCCATGGTATCCATGGGCATCTCACCCTTTAATGGTGTCAGGCTGTATAATTCTGAGAACACTTCTTGAGGCCTGGCCCGGAAATGATCCAATACGCGTCTTTTGTATTCTTCATATGTGAGGTCAACTGGCAATTCCAATTGGACAGCTACTGTCCGGTCCACTAATTCCTGTACAGCTACACGCACAATAGGTGCTTCCAATGTAAATTCTTGGGCTCGCACTGATGCTTCAAATTTTTCGAACCACAACTGTGGCCTTTCCACATCTAGTGGTGCCAACATCGGCTTAAACTCTGATGACGGTCTGACATAACTCGTCGATTCGGCTGAAAACGCTGGCATATTAATTCCTGATTCCACTTCGCCGGGGTCGCCATTGTTTTGTCCACCTATGTTTGATATTCCACGAACTTGGATGTCGTTTGTATTTATTATTAACGTGTCGTCTAGACGAGCCTTAATTATGCCTAACTCGTCCGTTAAATTCTTCATTTGAGACGCCAGTGCCTGAATCAACGTTTCGACCCCATCAGAAGACATATTTAATTGTGCCATAAATGCTTTAATTTTACTCAATTAAATTATAGAATTTTGCACGCACAACAATAATCTATTTAATAAAACAAATTTACACATTAATTAATATATGTGCACATCAGCTCAACGTCTGCTTTCTCATTGTGCTGCCTGCTTACTTCTTATCCGGGCGCTTCTGCGAGGAATTTCTGTTGAAATAATGTCTGCCCTAGATAAGACCTTTTGCTCATTATTTGTCTTAAAGGTGGCTATTGCCACAGCCCACAAGTACTTCTTTAACAAATCTCTTTGTGAAATGATGTAAGGGTTAAAATTTTTAACGGGAGGACTCCTCCCATGACAACTTTAGTAGAAATAAGCAGTTTTCTCATATATCCATCTCTATTCTGGTCATTGCTCGCTGTTGGACAACGAACAAGATAATTCAGATATTTCCTCGAAGTTCATTACATTACAAATCAAATTACTGAATTTGATTTATTTTTCCAATATAACAACACTTGCATTTTTATCCTCATTTAACACTGGCTTTTCAATATCTTTATATTTGTTAGAATTATTCAATAGTTTATAGCTCAAATTTGGAATACTTTCGGATATTTCCAATATAATCCTCTTGATATTTGTCGAAAACATTTCAGTAAAGGATTTATTTCGTTTTCTATTTTATCCAGCCTGTGACATTTGAACTTTAGAGCAGACTGAATTTAACAATAGGATCTCTTTTTATTCATAGTTTGCATAGGCATCTGTCAATCTTTTCTGGAAGAGTATCAATACAAAATTAAATTTGAAACAAACTGTCCAGCAGATTAAACACCGATACTAAAAAATAGCGGATCAACATCGTATAAATAATCATTTAGGACAATTGAGATCACTTCGATTATTCAGTCGTTATTCGTCAAAAAATTGGTGTTATAAACATCCTAAGTAATTCTATAATTGGTGCAATTGCCTACATATTTCGGAAAATTTATCACAAAGATTCCTTAGATGAATATAATGAACAATAAGACAACAATTTCTATCCTTAACGCACAAATTTCCAAACGCTTATTGCAGCAGTTTATGTTGACTCCTTCCGTCCACGCAGAATATGCCACATAGACAGCAAAACTGTTAATGTCATTCGCATTGACAGACTATTGGCCTAAATAACCCGGCCAAGCAACCCAATGAACTTCGGCATCTTCTAGATTTTAAACCTGACAACTTCAGTGGCAATTCACTTAGCAATTTCTACACTGTGGTTCTCAAAACCCATCACACTGCTGTATATCATTTCAGGCGGTATTACCGGCCACTGCAGTTAACAATTTGTGTAGCTATTTATAGAGGTTATTTGGCATCATATCAGTTAGTATGCACCAGCTCAGAATTATTGTACAATTTTGATTAACTATAGCCAGAATAATAACCAGTTTATTAATTGGGTTCGAACCCTGTCCTACATTACTAACTAAGCCTCGTTGAGAGTACTTTTCTTCTTTTTACCTTTCCTTTTTAACAGAAAGGAAAGTGATGTAACGGCTCGGATTAGTTCGTCGACACATTGCAAAATAAAATTCAAATTTCCATACACTGAACCAATTAAAACACCAAAAATTTCCACTAAAAATGGCGTGCAACTTCGAATATATATATATATAAACATGACGTAATTACCAATGCAAGACACTCCTGCTCTGCTCGCTACGTGTGATTGTTGTTGCTTTCTCTAGTTGACTGGTTTCCTACGCCGACTTCTTGAATTGCATTTACCACGTTGTTTCATCTCGTCGCTTAATCTTCAGTCACGCCAATCTTATTGTTACTGCACAACTATTCATACGTAATCCATCATTTATTAATCGGTTTTCCACGTGTGCCAGCTACCACGGTGTTGCCGAAGATCTTCAGTAGGAACATTCTAGGCCTTCGAACACCAAAACACATATCCGGCTTCGAGAACTTATCCCAGTGCATCCAAATAAAAAGTACAACAGCCAAACGACCAGAAAATAGCAACTGTCAAGACGTACTTCTAGGCATTATCGCCACTGCAGCGTCATAAACTTTGATGGCATTTCCCGTTGAACGCTTTTCTGACCCTGTTAATGGTTACCCACAGCAACTGTTCTCATAGAATCCGTCTTGTCTTCTTTTTGTAACGTCGCACGGCACTTTCTTCGAGCCGGGACGTTTATACAAATTTCAGCAGTTCTTCTCTCAGAATCCTGGCGCGGTCGCCAATTTGAAAACGCCCCGGCTGGAAGTAATTGCCGTGCGACGTCAAAAGAAGAATTTACATGATTTTCGGATTGCATACCGAAATGTTTGAATCCACTGTCATCATGATTTTCCAAATATTTCGACCTCCGGATATGGAGATCTTTTTCAATGGCAAACACATCACCCACTAAGTTGACAATCAATATGTCAAGTGGAAATATTAGAAGAAGACAAAACGGATTCTATGAGAAGAGTTGCTGTATGTGGCACTTAACAGGACCGAAAAGCATTCACAGGCAAATGCCGTGATAGAGTATGAATGTTGCAGTGTGAAGGCTTCTAGAAATCCTTCTAAACAAAAGCTCTGTTTTCCGGTTAGTTGGCTTGTATATTTTCTGTGTGGATGCACTGGAATACATAGAATTATCGAAGACAGATGTGCGAATTACTGTGCAAAGGCTAATAAATGTCTTGTTAGAATAGAATAGAATAGAATATCTTTATTTGGATTCAAACCACACATGTTCCATCAAATAATAAAATTAGAAAATGTACAATATAAAAAGATATCACATTACATAAATATGTGCAATTATTTGTACTGTACAATTTTTCAAGTCAGAAAGTTCAGTTGTAAAGAGTGATAGATTCTTCATCAAAATTAGGAAAATTTAAGGTATAATTTGGGTATAACATTTTGTAAGAAAAAAAGGGAACCATGACTAATAATTGATTGTATGCATTGTTGATTAACAAGATGATATAATGCATAACATTTCAGTTTTAATAATACAAAATTTGAAAATAGAATCTCGAGAAATTATGCTGCTGAAAAACAATTAATCCTGTCTTTTATTTAACCATGAGAAAGTATTATCATAATCAAAATTAAAAATATCATCAGGATTGAACACTTTTTCTACTTCGGTAGATAAAAATTTAAAAGACATTTTATTTGGAGGCGTTTCTCTAAGCCCCTTTGGCAATTGATTGGAAATTTTGTAAATTTTTGAAAAAGAGAATAGCTTGCTCGCAACATTCCCTACCAATGGTGGAGATATTGCAAAATGACCAGATCTAGTTCCAATTTCATGACTCTTTCTTATTGGATTCATATAGACACCAGTCCACTGGTTCGAATGGAAAGCTTTTATGCAATAGCACATTCTCCAAAACCATAAAGGATGCAGTGATACAAACTGTAATCTAGTGGCGTATATAGTGTAGGAGATAGGACTAATTTGTTGCACAACTTTTCTTTGTACAGCTTCTATCTTATTAGACAAACCCTTTATTAAAGGATTCCAAGTAGCGGCAGCGTATTCTAGTATCGGTCTAATCCATATTATAAACATTTTAAATTTTATTTCATGCGATATTATATTTCTATTTATTAGTGCCCATCTGTTCTTGGCACTGCCTACTATCCTTTCAATATGTCTCTCAGCAGAAGCCGTACAATGAATAGTTATGCCTAAATCCCTAATTTCTTGCATAAGTTTAATCTCAAAACATAAATAATCTCAGCATCATGAAAATAAGCATAATTGAAATCTGTTTTGTTACCTATTTTTAAAGCTCTCGTCTTTTTACTGTTTATTCTCAGCCCTAGTGTTAACAAGTATCTACTTAAATCATACAAATCTAGTGTCATATTATTTTTGGAGAACTCGACATTATTTGGATCAGTTGGAAAGATTATTTTCAAATCATCAGCGAATTTGCAAACTCGACCATTAGGGATCTTAGTTTCCAAATGTGTAAATACAATTTTAAATAAAATTCGCCCCAAACTTGATCCCTGTGGAACTCCAATTGTTACCCTTTTCGATTTAGACATCAAATCGTTTACTTGAATACTCATTCTTCGATTATATAAATAGTATCTAAGTAATCTAAAAATATTCGGATCAATATTCAATAAATTAATCGCATTCAAAATAGCATCAAAAGATATAGAGTCAAAAGCTTTTGATATATCTATAAATACAATTAATGCATCTAACTTTTTTCTCATCTAATGTAATTACATGTTTCTACACATAGAGCATACTAGTAGTTGTTGATCTATCTTTCGTAAAGCCATGTTGGCATATATCGAAATCAGCCGGCAGCATACGTTCTAAATGATCAAGTATCAATCGTTCTATTATCTTCAAAAACGAAGGGATAATAGAGATTAATCTGTAATCACTGGCGCACGTTGGCTTACTTACTTTAGGCAGCGGCTTAGCTACTATTCGTTAGTATATCGATTGGTAATATCCCATTCTTCAAAATTCTATTTATAAAATTGCAGAGCGCATTCATAAAATTTAAAGGTAATTGAAGTAGGTTATCAATCGATATACCAAGGTGATCTTTTTGTTTTTTTGATTTTATTTTTAACATTAATTCTATCAATGCATCACTGTCAATAACAAGTCCTAGATCCTGGTTTCCCGAAGGATCCGGTAGATCAATAAAATTGCTTTCCTTCTGCGGATTACATAACAAGTTGCCAAATACTTCATCCAATTCACAGAGAAATTCATAATCAGTTTTACCCACAGGTAATATAAGGTTTAATTTTTCCTTATATTTACCGTAGTCTGTGAGGAGTTTGTATCCTAGTCTAGGATTACTCTTCAGTTTAGCCAAAATAATTCTCTCTGATCTTTGACGGATTATCAGCAGTGATGAATTAATTTCTTTATCGATCAAATCTAACCTCATTTTTTTAATACTATTGATAAGACTACATTTCATTATATTATCTCGTTTGATTCTTAGCTTACATAACTTCCTATTGATTCGCTTTGGTATAACATCCGTAAATGTAGATGCCCTAAATATATCAGATAATAACAATGAAACAGAAGAAACAAATTCGTCATTGTTCATGATAAAAAAACATTCATAATCAATTGATAAGCTTAATTCTCTAAAAAGATTCCAGTTGATTCTGGAACATTGCACGTGTGCACTTTCAAAATTAGGTTTCTGTGTTTTGCTACTCAAAAGGTTCCATTGTAAAATAATTTGTTTATGATCCAATTCTTTGAAGTAATTTACAACATCATAACTGTGCGAGTTCAACGCTTCAACTTCTAAATATACATGATCTAAGCATTCCGAACCTCTAGTTGGTTCCTTTATAATCTGCTTAAGATCATGATTAGAAAAACGATTGATTATTTCACAGTCATGCACCTTATTAAAATCTCCTACCACAACAATATAACCATGGCAGTCGAAAATAGATTGAAAGGAATTGGTAAACATTTGATCATCATGCAAATTAGCATACGGCGGTCTGTAAACCGCGGTTAAAATCAGGTTATCAATTTGTATAGTTAAAAAATCAATGACAGTATTATATTCGCTAGTATGTAACACTGTTGCATTTAATATCGATTTGCTATAAATAAGTACTCCTCCACCTCTTTTATCCAGTGATCTGTCTTTCCTAAATAGAGAATAATGAGGAATGTCAAATTCATAGTTTTCAATGTTCTTGTTCAGCCAGGTTTCAGATAAAATTATAAAGTCAAAATTGTTACTTATTATAAAATCACACAGCAAAAAGTTTTATTCTTAACACTTCTACAATTAGCATAAAATAAAGTATATGAACAACCCAACTCATCTTTACAGTTTTCAATAGTTACTGATTTAACTTTTGTGGTTTCCTTATACTTCGTTTGTTGGGTACCGTAGCTATAGTTCGTAGCTGTCCGCTGTCCACAACATTCATTAATGAAACCCCGTTTTTTGTAATTTTAGAATCGATTGACACACCCTTTATTGTAACTTGTTCCGGATGACTTGATTTCTGATCTAAATTCTTCTTTACCTTTTTTGCCGCTGACAATTTTCTTTGGAGAAAAGTCTTGTCTCTGGAGATGAATATGTTGTGAAAGTTACGACATTCTTCTTTCTTTTTATTAATATCCTCCACTTGCTTGTTAGTCGGCCTCTTTGATAATTTTATCACAACCGGCCTTGGTCGTTCCGATTTCTTGCCAACTCTAAAGCATTTCGTTATTTCGGCCTCTGTCGTATCTCTAATTAAAGCATTTAACTTCTCAACATCCTTATGATCAGCATTTTCATTAAGATTAAATAAAATTAACTGTTCTTGTTTTCCGATTCTTGCAGAAACTTCATTAGATAAAATATTCAATATTTCTTCACCTGAAGAACTGCTTTTTGTAGATATATCGTCTTCTTTAGTTATTTCACTTAACTCGATCCATGGCTTAACATTGTCTTTTAATTTATCCATCTTGTCGTTTAACGCAACGGTCAATTCCTCAATTTTAGCGCTTAAGTTATCATTTCTCCTTTCTGATAAATCCAATTTTGCTGAATAATTGCTAACATCCAACTCCAGCTTAAAAATTTTATTTTTAATAGTTTTGTTTTCCTCCCTAAGCTCCTTCATGGAGTTTTGAAGGTCCGTAATAATTTTTTCAAATTCAGTATTCAAAAAAGTTGGAGCCATTTTAAACCGCGCGCGTCACCCAGAATTAAAGGTATATTTTATAAATTATATATATATATATATATATATATATATATATATATATATATATATATATATATATATATATATATATATATATATTACAGAATTATAAACATATATCCCTGAAAATTAAGAGAAAACCCTATACGTTTATAGGAGATTCGCATCTTTATAAAAAATATTGAAATTTATGTAAACAAGGAGCATTTTGAAATATGATCGAGATCGAGAATACGTGTCTGGTAGACAATAAAAAATAGGTTCTTTCGATAAACCCTATTCTATCAAATATTATATGTCATGTCTATAATATCTGCTGAAAAATGGAAAATATTTTATGTGTCATGATCAACAAGTGGTATATCTACATGAAAACTTTCGCAAATTATAATGGAAATAATATAATTTTGACATTTATGACAGGTATATTTATTAATCTGGCAAATGCCTCTCTCTGATATTAAATTTAACTTTTGTACATAAATAAACTTTTCATATTCTTAAAGTAAGAATATTTTGTAATTTGCTTAAAATGTTTCTCTTTTATGGCTAATATCCGACAGCAAAAAATGGTTTCATATCTGCAATTTTGTTTTAGTGGAATATTTATGTGCAAATTAAATAGTAAAAATGCTTTACTAAGCTTTTTTATCACTATAAAATATTGTTTACACACATAATTTAACTAGATTGCATTTTGGTTAAAATATGATTTTAGGCAAACTGGTAATATTTGCGTTTTTTCTAAGCAGTTTGACGAGTGAATGTCAGGGTTTCTACCGTATGTTTGGAGGAAGAACTCACCGAAACTGTAGGCGTTGTAGAACTGCGAAGGCATAGCAGCATATGCAAAATCTTATTTTTTTATTTAATTAAAATAAATTAAGATATTATTTGATACTGTTATTTTTTAATAAGCTTGTTCAAATAAAATTGACAAACATGATTTGAAGAAATTGGACCACCACGCGTGCGGTTAATTCTTTAGTCTATAAAAAATAATTGTGTGTGGCGAAAATTTAAAATCACATAATTTTCGGGACAGCATAGAAAATGTTCAGCCGAAGATTCCAGTCACGTAAAATTTA
>JAQBSW010014170.1:0-12185 GCA_029291075.1 Eudiplozoon nipponicum
CGTGGAAGCTGTTTGTGGGTAAGCGTTTCGTTAAAGTATATTTATATATTTTCATATTGCTTTTAATTTATGCTTTTAAGATCCCGTAAGATTGTTAAAATGTCAGGTCCAATTTTAGATATTGATGTTCCTGTTTGGGATGGAGATAGTGAGTTATTTTTTATGCGCGTAGACTCCGCTTTCTCCCCGTTTCCTGATTATGACAGTCATCAAAAACTGTCAAAGGTTTTTGCTAAACTACCTTCTGAATTGCAGCGACGGATTTATCCTAAGCTTGAGGCCATTAGGAAGCTACCTAATCCCATTTTGGGCCTACAAAACGAGGTAGAATCCTTGCTTGGACCCACTGAAACTGAGCAGATAATAAACAAATATGCGCAGTTAGATATGCCAAATCTTGGCCCCATAGAAATACTGAGGGAATTACGGAAACGTTGGTATAAAACCAACATTTCTGACCATGAGGCTAAGGTTGTTTTTATTAACAATCTTCCCCAAACATTAAAACTCTTTGCCAGACAGCTCCCCAACACTCTCTCTATAGATGACTTATCTGAGAGATGTGAGTTAGAATATAGGGTTTTGGAACCCAAAGTGAATCCATCATCCTTTTCTTCACCCCCGCAAGATGATAGAATCTCCTCCTTAGAGAGAACAGTGGCGAACATGGCCAAAGTTCTAGAAGGATTGGCCATTACCAAATCGGAGATAAATCAAGTGAATGCTCGACCAAAATTCGTTTCCAAGTCAAATTATAATGGTAGGCGGCGATCGAGATCTCCGCAATCATTTAATAAATATGCTCCAAAGAACTGGTGTTATAACCACCAGAAGTTTTTTATGCTTGCCAAGTTTGTCTTTGTCGTTCCGAAGAATTTCCGAATGAGTGTCAATTTCCACAGCTGACGGAGAGGACAACAGACCGCAGGCACAAGGGTGCATCAGTATCGGGAAACGTCTGGCGCAGGAAGTAGAAGACCGTACTTTCTGCACATCAACGGCATCAACGGCGCTACAGGGAAGAAGCCAACTACAATCCGACATCCCTGTCGACTCTTTTCGTCCACGCCGAATTTTTCACATAGAGAACCAAACAGACAATGCCGGTCGCAATCACCAGCCTACTTGTTTGCATGACCCGGCCAAACAGCCAAACGAACTTCTGCACCTTCTTGATTTCAAAACTGGCGAAGAGTACATCGTAGACACAGGTGCGGCAGTCTCAGTTCTCAAAGGTGATTCAATGGCCGAGATGTCGCTAGGCGTTCTTCTCGCAACAGCTACAGGCGAGCCCATACCAACTTATGGCTGCCAATACCGCACACTCAACATAGGTCTACGACGTGAATTTTCCCACAACTTCATCATTGCCAAGGTCTCACATAATATAATAGGCCTTGATTTCCTTCTAAAATTTCGGCTCATTGTTGATCTTGCCAATCAAAAGATCATCGACCCCTCCACCGGACTTGAACAAAGCTTTTGGACACTTGCCTCCGAGCGTTTGGAGTTACAGGTCATTCAGCCAACCCCAGTGCATCATTCAGCAGAGATATCAGCAGCTCTTCGAAAATACAAATCGCTTTTCGATCTTAACAAATCCGATCTACGAGTCTCCAACACGATGCATCATATCGTCACAGAAGGACAACCTATTGCACTCAAGAAGCGACCACTGGCTCCTGCTAAGCTGAAAGCTGCCCAAGAAGAATTCTCAAGGCTTTTGGAAGAGGGAATCATCAGACCATCGAAAAGTTCATGGGCGTCACCACTGCACTTAGTCTCAAAATCAAACGGATCGTACAGAGCCTGTGGAGACTACCGTAAGCTAAATTCAGTGACAAAATCTGATGCATATCCTATTCCAAATATCAACACATTACTTGAAAAACTCAACGGCAGCAATTTCTTCTCAGTGATTGACCTCAGACAAGCGTACCATCACATACCGGTAGCACCAGAGGATATCGAGAAAACTGCAGTCATCACTCCATTTGGCCTTTTTGAATATCTTTACATGCCTTTTGGACTTAAGTGTGCTACTCAGACATTTCAAAGATTCATAGACAACATACTTCGCGACGACTCTGCTTATTGTATGTCATATCTAGATGACATTATGGTATTCAGTCCAGATCTAGAATCTCATGCGAAACATCTACGAAATGTCCTCTCACGCTTATCCAACCACGGACTCAAGATCAACTGTGACAAGACGCAGATTGCAACTTCATCCGTCGACTTCTTAGGGCATCGTATCACGGCCCAAGGTATTCAACCGTTGCCGTCAAAGACGAATTCAATCAAGAATATCAAGTCACCAAGGACTTTGAGCGATTTGCAGAAAATCCTGGGAGTACTAAACTATTATCGCAAGTTCCTTCCAGGCCTTTCAAAACAACTTTATCCTTTGTGCAGGCACCTGCGGAACCGAAAAGGACTTAGCAAGAATTCCATCATTGCTTGGTCATCCGAAGACGAGGAATTACTTCGACTTGCCATCAACTCGTTAGCAAATGCCACAATGCTAACGCATCCAGATTTCGAAAAGCCATTTCTACTCACGACAGATGCTTCTGAATTCGCTATTGGAGCCACTTTGGAACAAGAGATCGACGGAGTTCGGAAGCCTATCAGTTTCTACTCGCGTACTCTCCAACCAGTAGAAACGAGGTACGACACTTTCGGCCGAGAACTTTCGCCATCCACGACGCAGTGCGCCATTTTATCAGCATCATTGGCAGTAGCAGATTTGTTGTTTTCACAGATCATGCACCACTAGTTAGCGCACTTCGAAACGCAACTTCATCTATCGCCAAGTACCCTGCCAGAGTGGAAAGACAGCTTTCTCGTCTAAGCGAATGGCAATTTGACGTCTTTCACGTCAAGGGCAAACAGAACTTCATTGCAGATGCCCTGTCTAGGCCAGACGTCTCTCTACAACCACCTTCGCCGTCACCATTCACTGTCAACTCCGTGGCACTCAGTGAACCTGCACTAACGCCAACTCTCCTGCGAACTGAACAACGCGGTGACATTCACATTCAAAGATCAATAGCCCGTCACCCAACCAAGTTCATATGCCGTCTGTGGGAAGGCTTACCAATTGTTTACTTCACGGGTACGCAGCCCAACAAGCCAGTTCTGCCGACCAGCCTTCAGAGAAAGGTTTTCGATTCAATTCACTCAATTTCTCACCCAGGAAGCCAAGCGACTGTCCGACTTCTTACAGATCGTTTCTGGGGTCACAGACTTAGGCAGAATGTTAAACGATGGGTCTCAGAGTGTGCAATTTGTCAGAAAAACAAGATCACACGACACACTCGTTCTAAGTTGCAACATTTTCGGTCTACTTCTCGCCTAGCCATCGTCCACATCGACATAGTTCATCTGACAAAGGTTCAAGGTTTCAGCTACCTTCTAACTATGATCGATAGATTTACACGGTGGCCTGTGGCATTACCTCTTGGCACCATTTCTGCAGACGAAGTAACTAACGGTTTTATCTCTGCATGGATATCCAATTACGGTGTTCCCAATGAGGTCATCACGGACAGAGGCACTTGCTTCTCATCTGATCGTTTCAAAACCACCTTGCGGTACATGGGATGCATCTTACGCCAGACGACTGCCTACCATCCCCAAGCTAATGGCATGGTAGAGAGAATGCATAGGGAACTCAAAGCAGCTTTAGCATCCTCGTCCATTAATGGCAACTGGGTCGATGCACTACCTTTAGTTCTGCTGGCCATGCGTTCTCGTACTCGAGAATCCATTAAAACGTCTGCGTCACAACTCTTGTATGGCATGGATCTACGCCTGCCTAGTCAGCTCCCACGTCTACTACCGGCACAAGATGACCCACAAAACGAAGCTACCCGCCTTCGACTTCATTTCGGTAACATGTCCGAACAGCAGCCGAGACACACGCCTCGTCCAGTCTTCGTTCACCCACAGCTCCACAGCTGCAAGAGAGTACTCGTTCGCAACAATAATGCTGTTGCACCACTACAACCCAAGTATCGCGGTCCTTACCCGATTTTACTAAGACAGCCAAAATACTTCATCATTATGCAAGGCGCTACACCGACATCAGTAAGCATAGACAGGTTAAAACCGTTTATCGAACCACCTGATCCTGAGAGCGTTCAACCTTCTACACACGTCTCAGGCTCCGTCTGCCCACAATCTCAACCTGCTTTGTATAACGCGTAATTAATTTTTTTAAACATTAACATTTAACTATAAAATTTTTTTAACCTTACGTTAATTTTCGTATTTGTCTCACGTGGCATAACCAGCTGTTCTTAGCTAACAATTGTGTAGCATTTTTGAACAGTTCTTTGGTATTATGCCATCTCTGAGGCAATGTTCGTGTACATATTTTTATGCAATTACCTTTGATTTTAATGTATATATATTTTACATTATAATGTATTTCTCACACATGACATTACACTGCCTATTTTGGTATGACCAGCTACTTAGAGCTAACGCTTTCGTGTAGCAACACTAAGTAGTGATCAGCTTCATATCATGGTACAGGCCACTTTCAATGCATATCTCAACTTTATCTATTTCACAAAGACCACTCTACAAATGTCATGACCACAACGTCGAGCACTCTAGCTCCTTTGGTCGTATACAAACACATTGACAACGTCAAATACTGTTTGTTGCGAAGAACTAATATATATGCAGGTATGTATTAGGTTTTGCGAACCTAGTAACAAATTAGTTCAGTTGTGACCAGAAGGATAAACCAAAGACAGCATGAACGGAAAGTATAATCTCATGCACATTCGTTTCGTGCTTACTGGCGACTCATCAGTAGGAGCCGGTATTACGCCCTTTAACCACTATATATTTGGTAGAAGAATGTGGAATAATAGGACGGTACAATCTCCTAGACGAATGTGTAAACCTGTAATAGTGAAGCTAACATAATCTGAAGTCAACGACAATACGACTTCAATGCTAACTCACACTATATAATATATATACCGAGTCTGTAAAGGATACTAACACTATGGCCATTGTGTTAGTAACTGATACCTTTTTTGAAATCGATGAGTACCGGATACTAACACTATGGTTTCCGAATCGGTACATGATACCAACCTGATGGATATAAATTTATGCTAAAGTTCACCCAAATTGAGAATTACAACAATTTCCGAACACCTGTTACTCCAGTTAAACCATACACTCTGGCCTTCATCGATATCAGTTATCACATTTCGCGGTAAGCATGACATCATTCAATTCAATATATTACAGTCAAATACTGTTTGTTGCGAAGAACTAATATATATGCAGGTATGTATTAGGTTTTGCGAACCTAGTAACAAATTAGTTCAGTTGTGACCAGAAGGATAAACCAAAGACAGCATGAACGGAAAGTATAATCTCATGCACATTCGTTTCGTGCTTACTGGCGACTCATCAGTAGGAGCCGGTATTACGCCCTTTAACCACTATATATTTGGTAGAAGAATGTGGAATAATAGGACGGTACAATCTCCTAGACGAATGTGTAAACCTGTAATAGTGAAGCTAACATAATCTGAAGTCAACGACAATACGACTTCAATGCTAACTCACACTATATAATATATATACCGAGTCTGTAAAGGATACTAACACTATGGCCATTGTGTTAGTAACTGATACCTTTTTTGAAATCGATGAGTACCGGATACTAACACTATGGTTTCCGAATCGGTACATGATACCAACCTGATGGATATAAATTTATGCTAAAGTTCACCCAAATTGAGAATTACAACAATTTCCGAACACCTGTTACTCCAGTTAAACCATACACTCTGGCCTTCATCGATATCAGTTATCACATTTCGCGGTAAGCATGACATCATTCAATTCAATATATTACAGTCAAATACTGTTTGTTGCGAAGAACTAATATATATGCAGGTATGTATTAGGTTTTGCGAACCTAGTAACAAATTAGTTCAGTTGTGACCAGAAGGATAAACCAAAGACAGCATGAACGGAAAGTATAATCTCATGCACATTCGTTTCGTGCTTACTGGCGACTCATCAGTAGGAGCCGGTATTACGCCCTTTAACCACTATATATTTGGTAGAAGAATGTGGAATAATAGGACGGTACAATCTCCTAGACGAATGTGTAAACCTGTAATAGTGAAGCTAACATAATCTGAAGTCAACGACAATACGACTTCAATGCTAACTCACACTATATAATATATATACCGAGTCTGTAAAGGATACTAACACTATGGCCATTGTGTTAGTAACTGATACCTTTTTTGAAATCGATGAGTACCGGATACTAACACTATGGTTTCCGAATCGGTACATGATACCAACCTGATGGATATAAATTTATGCTAAAGTTCACCCAAATTGAGAATTACAACAATTTCCGAACACCTGTTACTCCAGTTAAACCATACACTCTGGCCTTCATCGATATCAGTTATCACATTTCGCGGTAAGCATGACATCATTCAATTCAATATATTACAGTCAAATACTGTTTGTTGCGAAGAACTAATATATATGCAGGTATGTATTAGGTTTTGCGAACCTAGTAACAAATTAGTTCAGTTGTGACCAGAAGGATAAACCAAAGACAGCATGAACGGAAAGTATAATCTCATGCACATTCGTTTCGTGCTTACTGGCGACTCATCAGTAGGAGCCGGTATTACGCCCTTTAACCACTATATATTTGGTAGAAGAATGTGGAATAATAGGACGGTACAATCTCCTAGACGAATGTGTAAACCTGTAATAGTGAAGCTAACATAATCTGAAGTCAACGACAATACGACTTCAATGCTAACTCACACTATATAATATATATACCGAGTCTGTAAAGGATACTAACACTATGGCCATTGTGTTAGTAACTGATACCTTTTTTGAAATCGATGAGTACCGGATACTAACACTATGGTTTCCGAATCGGTACATGATACCAACCTGATGGATATAAATTTATGCTAAAGTTCACCCAAATTGAGAATTACAACAATTTCCGAACACCTGTTACTCCAGTTAAACCATACACTCTGGCCTTCATCGATATCAGTTATCACATTTCGCGGTAAGCATGACATCATTCAATTCAATATATTACAGTCAAATACTGTTTGTTGCGAAGAACTAATATATATGCAGGTATGTATTAGGTTTTGCGAACCTAGTAACAAATTAGTTCAGTTGTGACCAGAAGGATAAACCAAAGACAGCATGAACGGAAAGTATAATCTCATGCACATTCGTTTCGTGCTTACTGGCGACTCATCAGTAGGAGCCGGTATTACGCCCTTTAACCACTATATATTTGGTAGAAGAATGTGGAATAATAGGACGGTACAATCTCCTAGACGAATGTGTAAACCTGTAATAGTGAAGCTAACATAATCTGAAGTCAACGACAATACGACTTCAATGCTAACTCACACTATATAATATATATACCGAGTCTGTAAAGGATACTAACACTATGGCCATTGTGTTAGTAACTGATACCTATTTTTGAAATCGATGAGTACCGGATACTAACACTATGGTTTCCGAATCGGTACATGATACCAACCTGATGGATATAAATTTATGCTAAAGTTCACCCAAATTGAGAATTACAACAATTTCCGAACACCTGTTACTCCAGTTAAACCATACACTCTGGCCTTCATCGATATCAGTTATCACATTTCGCGGTAAGCATGACATCATTCAATTCAATATATTACAGTCAAATACTGTTTGTTGCGAAGAACTAATATATATGCAGGTATGTATTAGGTTTTGCGAACCTAGTAACAAATTAGTTCAGTTGTGACCAGAAGGATAAACCAAAGACAGCATGAACGGAAAGTATAATCTCATGCACATTCGTTTCGTGCTTACTGGCGACTCATCAGTAGGAGCCGGTATTACGCCCTTTAACCACTATATATTTGGTAGAAGAATGTGGAATAATAGGACGGTACAATCTCCTAGACGAATGTGTAAACCTGTAATAGTGAAGCTAACATAATCTGAAGTCAACGACAATACGACTTCAATGCTAACTCACACTATATAATATATATACCGAGTCTGTAAAGGATACTAACACTATGGCCATTGTGTTAGTAACTGATACCTTTTTTGAAATCGATGAGTACCGGATACTAACACTATGGTTTCCGAATCGGTACATGATACCAACCTGATGGATATAAATTTATGCTAAAGTTCACCCAAATTGAGAATTACAACAATTTCCGAACACCTGTTACTCCAGTTAAACCATACACTCTGGCCTTCATCGATATCAGTTATCACATTTCGCGGTAAGCATGACATCATTCAATTCAATATATTACAGTCAAATACTGTTTGTTGCGAAGAACTAATATATATGCAGGTATGTATTAGGTTTTGCGAACCTAGTAACAAATTAGTTCAGTTGTGACCAGAAGGATAAACCAAAGACAGCATGAACGGAAAGTATAATCTCATGCACATTCGTTTCGTGCTTACTGGCGACTCATCAGTAGGAGCCGGTATTACGCCCTTTAACCACTATATATTTGGTAGAAGAATGTGGAATAATAGGACGGTACAATCTCCTAGACGAATGTGTAAACCTGTAATAGTGAAGCTAACATAATCTGAAGTCAACGACAATACGACTTCAATGCTAACTCACACTATATAATATATATACCGAGTCTGTAAAGGATACTAACACTATGGCCATTGTGTTAGTAACTGATACCTTTTTTGAAATCGATGAGTACCGGATACTAACACTATGGTTTCCGAATCGGTACATGATACCAACCTGATGGATATAAATTTATGCTAAAGTTCACCCAAATTGAGAATTACAACAATTTCGAACACCTGTTACTCCAGTTAAACCATACACTCTGGCCTTCATCGATATCAGTTATCACATTTCGCGGTAAGCATGACATCATTCAATTCAATATATTACAGTCAAATATTGTTTGTTGCGAAGAACTAATATATATGCAGGTATGTATTAGGTTATTTATGCTGTCTTTGGTTTATCCTTCTGGTCACAACTGAACTAATTTGTTACTAGGTTCGCAAAACCTAATACATACCTGCATATATATTAGTTCTTCGCAACAAACAGTATTTGACTGTAATATATTGAATTGAATGATGTCATGCTTACCGCGAAATGTGATAACTGATATCGATGAAGGCCAGAGTGTATGGTTTAACTGGAGTAACAGGTGTTCGGAAATTGTTGTAATTCTCAATTTGGGTGAACTTTAGCATAAATTTATATCCATCAGGTTGGTATCATGTACCGATTCGGAAACCATAGTGTTAGTATCCGGTACTCATCGATTTCAAAAAAGGTATCAGTTACTAACACAATGGCCATAGTGTTAGTATCCTTTACAGACTCGGTATATATATTATATAGTGTGAGTTAGCATTGAAGTCGTATTGTCGTTGACTTCAGATTATGTTAGCTTCACTATTACAGGTTTACACATTCGTCTAGGAGATTGTACCGTCCTATTATTCCACATTCTTCTACCAAATATATAGTGGTTAAAGGGCGTAATACCGGCTCCTACTGATGAGTCGCCAGTAAGCACGAAACGAATGTGCATGAGATTATACTTTCCGTTCATGCTGTCTTTGGTTTATCCTTCTGGTCACAACTGAACTAATTTGTTACTAGGTTCGCAAAACCTAATACATACCTGCATATATATTAGTTCTTCGCAACAAACAGTATTTGACTGTAATATATTGAATTGAATGATGTCATGCTTACCGCGAAATGTGATAACTGATATCGATGAAGGCCAGAGTGTATGGTTTAACTGGAGTAACAGGTGTTCGGAAATTGTTGTAATTCTCAATTTGGGTGAACTTTAGCATAAATTTATATCCATCAGGTTGGTATCATGTACCGATTCGGAAACCATAGTGTTAGTATCCGGTACTCATCGATTTCAAAAAAGGTATCAGTTACTAACACAATGGCCATAGTGTTAGTATCCTTTACAGACTCGGTATATATATTATATAGTGTGAGTTAGCATTGAAGTCGTATTGTCGTTGACTTCAGATTATGTTAGCTTCACTATTACAGGTTTACACATTCGTCTAGGAGATTGTACCGTCCTATTATTCCACATTCTTCTACCAAATATATAGTGGTTAAAGGGCGTAATACCGGCTCCTACTGATGAGTCGCCAGTAAGCACGAAACGAATGTGCATGAGATTATACTTTCCGTTCATGCTGTCTTTGGTTTATCCTTCTGGTCACAACTGAACTAATTTGTTACTAGGTTCGCAAAACCTAATACATACCTGCATATATATTAGTTCTTCGCAACAAACAGTATTTGACTGTAATATATTGAATTGAATGATGTCATGCTTACCGCGAAATGTGATAACTGATATCGATGAAGGCCAGAGTGTATGGTTTAACTGGAGTAACAGGTGTTCGGAAATTGTTGTAATTCTCAATTTGGGTGAACTTTAGCATAAATTTATATCCATCAGGTTGGTATCATGTACCGATTCGGAAACCATAGTGTTAGTATCCGGTACTCATCGATTTCAAAAAAGGTATCAGTTACTAACACAATGGCCATAGTGTTAGTATCCTTTACAGACTCGGTATATATATTATATAGTGTGAGTTAGCATTGAAGTCGTATTGTCGTTGACTTCAGATTATGTTAGCTTCACTATTACAGGTTTACACATTCGTCTAGGAGATTGTACCGTCCTATTATTCCACATTCTTCTACCAAATATATAGTGGTTAAAGGGCGTAATACCGGCTCCTACTGATGAGTCGCCAGTAAGCACGAAACGAATGTGCATGAGATTATACTTTCCGTTCATGCTGTCTTTGGTTTATCCTTCTGGTCACAACTGAACTAATTTGTTACTAGGTTCGCAAAACCTAATACATACCTGCATATATATTAGTTCTTCGCAACAAACAGTATTTGACTGTAATATATTGAATTGAATGATGTCATGCTTACCGCGAAATGTGATAACTGATATCGATGAAGGCCAGAGTGTATGGTTTAACTGGAGTAACAGGTGTTCGGAAATTGTTGTAATTCTCAATTTGGGTGAACTTTAGCATAAATTTATATCCATCAGGTTGGTATCATGTACCGATTCGGAAACCATAGTGTTAGTATCCGGTACTCATCGATTTCAAAAAAGGTATCAGTTACTAACACAATGGCCATAGTGTTAGTATCCTTTACAGACTCGGTATATATATTATATAGTGTGAGTTAGCATTGAAGTCGTATTGTCGTTGACTTCAGATTATGTTAGCTTCACTATTACAGGTTTACACATTCGTCTAGGAGATTGTACCGTCCTATTATTCCACATTCTTCTACCAAATATATAGTGGTTAAAGGGCGTAATACCGGCTCCTACTGATGAGTCGCCAGTAAGCACGAAACGAATGTGCATGAGATTATACTTTCCGTTCATGCTGTCTTTGGTTTATCCTTCTGGTCACAACTGAACTAATTTGTTACTAGGTTCGCAAAACCTAATACATACCTGCATATATATTAGTTCTTCGCAACAAACAGTATTTGACTGTAATATATTGAATTGAATGATGTCATGCTTACCGCGAAATGTGATAACTGATATCGATGAAGGCCAGAGTGTATGGTTTAACTGGAGTAACAGGTGTTCGGAAATTGTTGTAATTCTCAATTTGGGTGAACTTTAGCATAAATTTATATCCATCAGGTTGGTATCATGTACCGATTCGGAAACCATAGTGTTAGTATCCGGTACTCATCGATTTCAAAAAAGGTATCAGTTACTAACACAATGGCCATAGTGTTAGTATCCTTTACAGACTCGGTATATATATTATATAGTGTGAGTTAGCATTGAAGTCGTATTGTCGTTGACTTCAGATTATGTTAGCTTCACTATTACAGGTTTACACATTCGTCTAGGAGATTGTACCGTCCTATTATTCCACATTCTTCTACCAAATATATAGTGGTTAAAGGGCGTAATACCGGCTCCTACTGATGAGTCGCCAGTAAGCACGAAACGAATGTGCATGAGATTATACTTTCCGTTCATGCTGTCTTTGGTTTATCCTTCTGGTCACAACTGAACTAATTTGTTACT
>JAQBSW010014171.1:0-12179 GCA_029291075.1 Eudiplozoon nipponicum
ATTTATTGTTTAATAATATTGACTTCTATCGACGGAAACTAGCAACAATTGCTTGGGATTAATTTTTTGGCATTTTTACATTTCAGATCATTTCCAACGAGTAAATTAGGCGTCAATCTACAAGGTATTTTGTTTAAATCTCAAATGGTCCTGATGTATTATATTTGCTTTAATTTATATTCGATAAATCAATCTGAATACTATTCTTTCTTAAACGCGTTTTGAAGCCGATCTAGCTCTATTTCATTGTACTAAGGTGAACAAATCCTGATTATTCGAGAGCTTCAATAAATATGAGACAGCATTTTTAAGGCTTTGGTACTCTGAAGGACTAATGAATAGAAAAACTGGCCAATCGTTTTTTTATGTAAAATGACCTAAAAAAATGGTTTCTTCGGAATATCATGATGTTAGCACGTCCAGAAACGTTAGGAATACGTATAAATTTCTTCTAGGTGGTACTGCATTCTTTCATTAAACTAATTTGTATCATTTAGCAGAGCAGTTGTATTATTATTCTTTTCGAGGATTATCTGTAGATGGGGCATATATGTTTTCTTGAACATAAACAGTTTAAAATGCCCGTCCAGTGAGAGAGAGAGTATATATATATATATATATATATATATATATATATATATATATATATATATATATATTCTTATAATTAGGAAAACACAAATAACGAAGTGGATAAAGGCCATTTATTTCGTGAATACTAATCATCTCTTATACAATCATACATATTTATACATTTTGGGTTTTCAATTGATTATGCTAGTGGTAACAAATCTGACTCGTTTTTACTGCTGTTTCTTGTTTTGGCTAGTTGGTGAGTGTGTATGCGTTTGTGTTTGTGTGTATGCGTGTTTGCATGTAAAGGTCATTCTTGCAGTATTGCAGTGATGTCTGAAATCTGGTCATTATTGTTTTGATAGCTTGAGAATTAACCATTTGTGCGCATTGTTCACTGTTACATATACAAGTGCTATTTTTCCCAGTATAGTTGATCGTTTCGCCTCGTTGCGCAAAGTTGTCGTTTTCACGTGTTAACAACGCCAGTGTGGATTGCACACACAAACGCAAACGCATACACACTCACCAACTAGCCAAAACAAGAAACAGCAGTAAAAACGAGTCAGATTTGTTACCACTAGCATAATCAATTGAAAACCCAAAATGTATAAATATGTATGATTGTATAAGAGATGATTAGTATTCACGAAATAAATGGCCTTTATCCACTTTGTTATTTACGTGTTCTTTATTCCTAATTATAAATATACTGTGTTAAATTAAAAGGGCATGGATATTATATATATATATATATATATATATATATATATATATATGTTTATTCGTCGGTTTTTGGTTATTCCTACTACTATATATATGATAATATATATATATATATATATATATATATATATATATATATATATATATATATATATATATATATACAAGCTATTAATTAATCGGAAAAAACGAGCGTATATAAAAGAAAGTTAATTTATTTGTGGAATTCATGCTAAAATATTTAGTAAGCCCAACCACAATAAAGCTGCATTTACTGCTCTAACGAATTCTGGATCCTGAGGAGAGTTCCAACAGGAAATCTCACTTAAAACATTCTGCATAACAGTGTACATCAAACAGCAAGATTCGCTTTTGAAAGTGGAACCATTCCAAGAACATGTTAAGTATTTGTTGTTGCGCACCTCGTTACAAATTAGTTCAATAATGGTCAGAAGGATAAACCAAAGACCGCATGAACGGAAAGTATAAACTCGTGCACATTCGTTTCGTGCCTACTGGCGACTCATCAGGGCGTAATATCGGCTTCTATATATTACAGTTAAATACTGTTTGTTGCAGAGAACTAATATATATGCAATTGTATATTAGGTGTTGCGTACCTAGTAACAAATTAGTTCAAATATGACCAGAAGGATAAACCAAAGACAGCATGAACGGAAAGTATAATCTCGTGCACATTCGTTTTGTGCTTACTGGCGACTCATCAGTAGGAGCCGGTATTACGCCCTTTACCCACTATATATTTGGGTGAGGAATGTGGGAAAATAGGACGGTACCATCTCATATACGAATGTGTAAACCTGCAGTATTGATGTTATCTTCTAATATAGTCTTCGAAAATGCGACTTTAAAGCTGATTCACTATTATATATATATATATATATATATATATATATATATATATATATATATATAGGGTATCAAAACTAGAGTTATTGTGTCAGTACTCGATACCAACATTATGGTACCGAATATGTAAATGATTGTTGCCGAGTCGGTACATGGTACCAACACGATCGATTTTAATATATGCTAAAGTTCACGAGAGTGTTAGTACCATGTAGCTTTTCGGTACCATAATTTTGGTTTCAGATGCTGACACAATGGCCCATGCGTTGGTACCCTTTTCAGGCTCGGTATATACGTTATATATAGCAAGTTATCTTTGAAGACTTTATATGAAGTTAGCTTCACGAATGCAGGTTTACACATTCGTATAGAAGATTGTAGCGTCCTATTTTCCCACACTCCGAATCCGAATATATATTGGGTAAAGGGCGTATCCCGGCTTCTATTGATGAGTCGCTAATAAGCACGAAACGAATGTGCACGTGATTATAATTTCTGATCATGCTGTCTTGAATTTATTCTTCTAGACACACTTGAACAACTTTGTTACTGAGTGCACAGTACCTAATACACAATTGCATATATATTAGTATTCTGCCACAAAATGTATCTAAATGTTATAGTATTAAACTAGCGACTAATTGGTTGATAAAACATGAATATTAATCCGGCATATTATATCCTATCAGAAATTGTGAACAAATGCAAAATTAGCAGCCAAAAAATGTGCAAATCACCAGAAAAGCGAAACCACTTGCTATAAAGCAAATTTAGGGCGGCAGCTTGAATCAGTATGAAAGTTACCCGATACACATATTCGAGCAGAAAAAAACAGAAAAATCTTCGAACTAGGAAGAGCATCAGCGTGTCAAACTGTCGTGAAAACATTAAAGAAACCGTTGCACACAAAACGCAAACCAGATGTCCAACACCTAAATGGAAGAAGAAAAGAACTACTTAACCACCCATAATTCAATCTTTTTACACTCGCAAAACTTTGATACAATTTAAAGTGTTTGGCTCATTGATTTGGGAAACTGTGTGAACTCGGCAAGTACTTCATGTTTGTGTGTAACTATGCGTAATTGAAATTTTGGGATCAAGAGATCCATTAGTAAATTTATTCTCATCTATTCAATGTGTGTGTCTTCTTCTGACTGAATGACTATTAATTTTTAAGTAAATTTTGCAAGTTTGTGATAAACGCCAATCCCATTGAATCTGAACTGTCGGATAACATAGAAAAACTATCCTCAGTAAAAGATACTGATGCTTTTAAACCTTCCATGATAATCCTCAGTGCACGAAAGAAGATTAATTATCGGGTATTAATTCATAGTGCGTTTTTGAGACATGGCGAATCAGACAGCGGTGTTCACAACTGGTATCCTGACATCAATTGTTTTCGACTAAAAATGTCGGCTGCACAATTTATATGCATTCACGATCAAAAATTTTTTTACAGCTTTTGCTATACGTATTTAAGTTGTAGAAACAAACAAACATTGCTTTCGAAGGCGGTGATAACAGTTCTTTAAATCAACTTTGCACGCTTTGGTTAACCACATCTCTATTCAAGCAAAATGTATGCGAGACTTCTATTGGTAAGAGCCGCGTGTTTGATTTTCTATAGTTATATATTTGCATTTCGACTTAATCTTCGATAGTCAATTTGCCGTCGTGCTCTGTTAAGGATTTTTGAATGGTGAAATGCGTCAGTGCGTGTAAATGAAGGTAGTTTTGCTTTGTGGTAGGACTAGTTAGATACCGTAAATTTAATTGTCACCACTTGCACAATCAATGATATTTGCATTAAAATATTAATATTTTATTTCTATTGGCACCGAATGAAAGTATTGAAATATATATATATATATATATATATGTGTGTGTGTGTGTGTGTGTGTGTATGTGTAATTAGTATTTTTGTTAGAATTTAGTTATTTCATCGTGATCGCGCTGGCTTTCAATGCGTACGTCTGTTAAGCACTATTAAGATGCCAATTGGATTCGTTACTTGAAGAATGCGACCAAATTTATGGGTGGTTTGTGCGTTTAAGATTTTTCCAGAATAATGCCATCCAGTTTTCTGAAATCTGTAACTGTGACCATGTAACAGTCTGGCCTGAGCATCTAGTGTCTAAAATTTCTTGCCAGGACAAAAATATTACGGTTTCAAAATTCTCTAAGCACATTCGACCATACGGAGCCTAACTTGCTTGAAATAATCTCTACGCCGATACGAATATGGACTTCAATAGTATCTCAAAGTGCACTTACATTTTTAATATCAGGATAGGTAAACAAGATTTTATTTAAAATTGAAGATGAACAAGAAATATAGGACGACTTGGTCGATTGATAATATCTGCAGTGACTAAGCCATCTTATTTCATTAGAACAATCTTGATCACTAATATGTTTGCTTGATATATATATTGTCGTATTTACTATGTCGTAGGTTTTTGTTGGTTTATGCTTAGCTGTGTATGAGAGAGGTTGTAAGGTGAGATATTTAATTAGCGTTTTTAGTATAGTTGCTGGACCAATACTTTCATTTTTTTAGGTAGGGGCATAGGTGTACTTGTAGCAGCACTAGTACGTTTAAAAAGCTTAATGTAAGGTAAACGAGGCATGAGATGAATATGTAATCTTTCAAACTATACTTCGATGAAATTTTTAAAATACTTAAAATTCTTTTGCACTTATCTTGTCTATTGCTACATCACAAGAGTGCGAAGACATGGATATTGTTAATCTTCTCACAATCGTTTCAGTGACTTCTAAATTAATCTTCATGTAAAGTCTTCAAAATCACAATTTTTAGACTTATCACACTACTCAAGGCAGTACAGGTTGCAAACTGAATTAGTAACTGTTTATATGCATAATTTATCTGTGTTAAGAAATAATTTTTAATCGTGCTTCATTTGCAGTCACATACGGAATCTGTATGCTAATTTTTTTAACAGTTAAATACCGTTTGTTGCGGAGAACTAATATATATGAAAGTATGTATTAGGTGTTGTGAACCTAGCAACAAATTAGTTCAGTTGTGACCAGAAGGATAAACCAAAGGCAGCATGAACGGAAAGTATAATCTCATGCACATTCGTTTCGTGCTTACTGGCGACTCATCAGTAGGAGCCGGTATTACGCCCTTAACCACTATATATTTGGTAGAAGAATGTGGAATAATAGGACGGTACAATCTCCTAAACGAATGTGTAAACCTGTAATAGTGAAGCTAACATAATCTAAAGTCAACGACAATACGACTTCAATGCTAACTCACACTATATAATATATATACTGAGTCTGTAAAGGATACTAACACTATGACTATTGTGTTAGTAACCGATACCAACATTATTGTACCGAAAAGGTACATGGTACTAGTAATAAGGAAATTATGCTATAGTTCACCGAAATTGAGAATTACAACAAATTTCTGAGCACCTGTTACCTAGTAAATCTATCAATTTGGCCTTGATCGATACTGCTATCACACATGTCGCGGTAAGCATGACATCATTCACCTATATATAACAGTTATATAATTGCTTGTTTCCTGGAGAGTTAATATATGCAAGTATGTATTAGGTGTTGCGAATCAGTAACAAATTAGTTCAGTTGTGACCAGAAGGATAAACCAAAGGCAGCATGAACGGAAAGTATAGTCTCACAAGCCACTGCGACATGTGATAACTGAGATACGATCATACAGAGTGAATGGATTTTACTAGAGTAACAGGTGGTCAGAAATTGTTGTGTAATTCTCATTTTCGGCTGAACCTTTAGCATAAATTGGCTATCCATCATATTGGTACCATGTACCGACTCGGCAACCATAGTGATTGTACCATGTTCTTTTCGGTACAATAATGTTAGGTATCGGTTACTAACACAATAGCCATAGTGTTAGTATCCTTTACAGACTCGGTATATTTATTATATAGTGTGAGTTAGCGTTGAAGTCGTATTGTCGTAGACTTTATATGATGTTAGCTTCACTATTGCAGGTTTACACATTCGTCTAGGAGATTGTACCGTCCTATTATTCCACATTCTTCGACCAAATATATAGTGGTTAAAGGGCGTAATACCGGCTCCTACTGATGAGTCGCCAGTAAGCACGAAACGAATGTGCATGAGATTATACTTTCCGTTCATGCTGCCTTTGGTTTATCCTTCTGGTCACAATCTGAACTAATTTGTTTCTAGGTGTGCAACACCTAAAACACAGTTGCATATATATATATATATATATATATATACATATATATATATATCTACAAAGAGTATTTAACTGTTGTGAATTCAAGTTATTTTGTTTCTTGAAGATATTTGAGCGGGCATTTGTGGCGGCTTTCATTAGTTCATCCATCATCACAAGTTTTAAAATAACGAACTTGTGATGAAGAGTGCACTAATGAAGACAGCCGCCATTGACCTCCGAAATATCTTTAAGAAACAGAACAACTGGAATTCAGCATATACTAGTCAAAAGCTGACTGGGTAATTATAATTCATTCTTTTATGCTAATTTGTTTTTAGTATTCTTACGATATGTTTAGGTTGAGTATCTATCTCTAACTGTCTCTCTCTCTCTCCCTCTCTCTCTCTATATATATATATATAATATTTCAGTTATGACATAAACAGTTATACACTTTAGCAATGCCAAATTAATTCAATTCAGTATAACTGCTCCATTTGACACTGGGTATTTTTCTTCTGACAAACCTGGTCTGCATATCAGTAGGTTATGTTTATACGGGATACTGGCGAACGTCCACCTGAAGTTGAAACTAGCCCGTTTTTGGTTGATATATAAAATAGATTAGCATTGAATACGCATGTGGATAATCTACACTTTTCTGAACTTATTGCCTATGAGCTCGTGTCCCACCAATAGCATTCTTTTTTGAAACGAAGGAGATTCGTGGTACGAACGAAGCTATACACCTATACATGTATTGTTATGTTTTTTCATAAATTCTCTGGGTTATACGAACTATATTGATGTATATATATATATATATATATAAATATATATATATATATATATATATATATATATATATATATATATATATATATATATACATATGTGATTGTATTTCATGCGTCATTTCATTATAAGACCTTAAATCTAATTTTGGTTGGCAACCAATGCTTGTTGCGCGTTTCACTGCTAAATAGTGTTCGTTTTTCTGAGTGGTTTACTGAATATGAATTTTATCCTATGAAGGTTTCCGAAATATTGAATTTATTATTGAGTTGATCAATGTTTGAGACGTTTATTACATTTGTATTGCATCTTTTGGCCATTGCCTTCAAAGAGGCATAAGCAGTGGAAGGAAAAGTTGGGCAAATATAGATATGTGGAAACGCAAAATATGCTATCATGTATATAACATTAACAAATCCCTAATTTTTCCACATAACTATCGTGTATGCCTCACCAACCGCTGATACTTCAATATCTGAGATAACGTTAGACCAGCTAAAATGTTCAAGCGAAATGCCAGGATGATTTAGCTCGAATTTATTTGTAACACTTTATAATAGGTGCTATATTTTATATAGAAAAATGGTATAACACATCTAAAGAGGCCATTTTTCACATTTGATTGCTATATTTGATCTCGGTTTCACTTATTTGCAAATATATTCTAATAAAATGAAAAAGTTTGGGTAATTTGAAACCTAATCAAGTTATGAATATCTATTCTTCTTGGTATCTACGTTTAACTAAAAATTGTCTAAATATTTAATTTCCGCTTCCATAAACTGGCGTTTAGCCATTGATTAAATGTTCGTTTCACACGCTTTCATCCTCTTCGCTGTGATAAGTTGACTTTTCTACAAAACTTGAATTAGTTTTCTCTTCACTTGCATAAGCCGAGGCCAAAATTATCACTACATATTCAAGCAACTGTGTGTTGAGCTCCTGACGCTAACTGCGATTATTAAAGTTTTTGAATGCTTTAATTGACTTTAATATAATTACTATTTCAATGAAAAAATCATCTGTTCAATAACGAATAAGACTGGTTACATTATCAAACGTAAAAGGATAAAGTGTATTCGATTTTTGATACTTAAAATACTCATGAATATTTGTTGAGCATGCAAACATTTTCATCTCGTCATAAAAACGCAGAAACGCAATTTTACTCATATTGCACGAATTATCAAACATAGTTGGCATATATGGTACGAATAAAAGGTATAATTGCATTAGGTAGAAGCTGAACATTGAAAAGCAAAGCCAATATATTTTATCAACTATCCCGGTTTACTCCTTATTTGGTATCCTTTCTTAGTTAACAGTAGCAAGTATCGCAACTTATCCTCTATTCATGTTTATCAAAACATTGTCTGTTGTATACAAACTTACGCTTCCTATTATTTTTTCTTCCAGGTATAACCTCTTAGATGTCGCTTTGACATAGAGTTCTAACTACTCTCCTAAGCCTGTCTAAACTGCAATATATATATATATATATATTTATTTATTAATAAATAATATTCCATGGAATAAGGTTTTCTTTTGTCATATATAAAAATGATGAATTTACTTACTATCGATTACTACTAAGAACTTTTCAATAATGATAAATTGGTGTTCTTATAGATGTATGGCACTTGATGAAAAAAACTGGTCAAATTGACGCTTAGAATTTATCGGCTGCAGTGTTGATCGTGATGTACCGTAAACATGGCATTCAAATTTTACTTTAAGTTAAGGACAATCTGCTGGTTTACTATCATAAGTAATATTGTGTGTTTGTGTACAATTTTTAATTTCATGAAGCTTCAAAGTAATCAAAGTTTTATCAGCTAAATCTCAAATAAGATTATGAAAACTTTACTCTTAAGATGATGTTACTACAGGTTCTGTGGATAATTCACTGTCAACATCTACCTGTAATCCGTCACAGTATGAATTACTGTCGGCAGGATGTGCAGCACAGTTTGAACAATTAACGAAAGCCTATTGCGAAAAATTATTCTCCTTCTAATACAAGAATGGAAATAAATATAAACTTCATTTTGCACTTAGAAATGACATTTGAAATGCATATTCTGAATAAATTTACCTTATCATTCACTCGGTAGCATTAATTTAACGTCTGCCCGTTTGACATTGCGTAAATAAAGTAAAGTTTCTCCAGTGAATTTATTTACCTGAGTGCATCTTCGTTTTCAGTGCATTTTTGGTTTTCAAGGGCTTCTTGTTTGTCAATAGGAGAGTATGGAATCAATTAAAATGGGCCTTGGTCAGTGGAATTGCGTGATCCACGCACACACGGCCACAAACTCACAAACATGCATGCAACTGGATATCTTTACAGTTTTAGTAATTTTTAATTTTTATCGGCGTTATCTGTTTATATACATATGTAATTGAATATCGTAATAATGCTATAATTAAATGTATTGTAAAAAAGTTTGCTTTTGTGCTGATGCAACAACGGCAAAAATTATTAAAATGCCATGCAATCATTTATCTTCTCAATGCCCATTATGACATTTTTCCTTTTCGAGAAGATTTTCCGCCCATATTTTTCTCGAAATCCGGCCTGTCGTTAATTTTTTACTGTGATCTCAAATATTTTATCTGTTATTTGGATGATTAGGGCTATGTTGCTAGGACTTGTTTGTTGAAAATGGTTGATTTTCATACGAAAAGAGTATGCGCTAAATTTAAAAACATGAAAATGAATTGATAGTTTTATTTTTAGATTCATCAAATGACTTGTGTTTATTTTCTCTGAGTAAATGTCGTATTGATAAAAAGAAAATTCAAAGAATTGCAAGCGCAATAAATCTTCCCTCGTGATAAGATGAGGACGAATCGAATTCGAAACGCGCCACGCGTTCAGTAATCTATATAAATAAAAAAGTAAACTGTAAAACGTATTGCGTAGCTAGTGATAAGCTATTCAAAATCAAATCAAAAGTATTTGGCTGCGTTAGCATGAAAAAAAGTATAACCTCATTTAAACATGCATGTCGTGCTTGCTGATGAATTATCAGCAGGAGCTGTTACTACGCGACAGTTACTCGTTGCATTCTCACATTCCTTGTCCAAATATATAGTGGCTTTGAAATCTTAACGAGTTACTTTGTTAGTTCGTGTTTCATCGATTTTCTTTATATCCATTTATACAATACTCGGAACAAATCTCAGCAATTTGGTTGGCTATATTGCATACAATGTGGATTTTTTATGCTTACGTCAGAGAATGTCTGTAATGTACTGCCTAACTGTCAATGTAAACTGTAATCAGTCTACCAGCCAGGCTTTCTTCAGCCATCCTATTAAGAATAGTGTTCTTGAAAGCGTTTATTATTTGTTCTCGTCTTCACTTCTATAAGTTTAATGTCGCAATCCGTTCTGTAATAGTCTTTCAGAACCATTTATTTGACTAGTTGTCGTTAGAAGGAATATGATCCTATGCTGAGCAAACCTTGGACAAAGTCTCAACTTTTCACTATTGCTTTACGCAACTCCTGTATAGAAATATTTCTATACACCTACTCATTACATCCGCGTTAAATCAGATTAAGTGCTTTCTTTTGTGAAATTTTTCTACCGCCCTGATTTTATCAGAATTTAATACGAAGATTGAGCGTTCTTCTCGCAATCAATTGCATTGAGCTTTAATGACTGGCGTTTAGCGAAATCCCAATTGAATGTATTATAGCGTTATTTTTAATGTTTACTTCTGTTGTTCTTATAAACGTAAATATGCCTTTAATTGAAAAATAGGATTAAAGCTAGAGTATATTTTCGTTCTCATTCAGCGAACGCATCAAATGAAGTCAAGTTTGACAACAGAAAGGGCTTATGGGATTTTGATTTCGTAGGCAAACCAAAACGTCTGAGTACGGGATATGGTTGAATTATACAAACATTTAGCATTAAAAAGAATCCAAGCCAGACAAACGAACAGTTTAAACTAATTTAGAGGTGCAAGTTCCATCAGAAGAAGAATGTGCTCGTGTATATGTGAAATAAAATTGCTACTTTCAACACCTGTTCAACCACCACAAGTTGCTCCAACCTTATAAATACGACTCATCCTCATAGTCTGACTTCTATACTATAGATGTCTTCCCGTCTACTGTTGATACATTTGACCCAATCCGACTAGACCGAATAACCCTGTTTCCATGGAGGAGTCAAGATGAAAAAGAAGTGGCCTTAATGATACGAATTGTGAATAATAATTTTTTTAAATGTTGGCTTATATTGCCCTTAGATAAAACTATTGATCAAAGTATATCTTAATAAATAGTGTTTTCATATGAAAGCACATAAACATAATTTGGCATACAAGTTAAAAATTCAACCCAACTAAATATTTGATATACATCAACTATCAATCTATTAACTTCTTTCTGGAAACATGAATGGCATAATTAATTGTTGAATTAATTGAATTAAAGGTATAAAAACGCAAAGAAATGGCTTACAGCTCAAACAGGAAAAAAATAAACAGGTTATAACGCTTATAGCGTGGGCGTTCTAAAATACAGCAGTTCGAAAATATACATTAAAATGGTTGGTCATCAGATATTTAACTAAATTATCCGAAGGCAAATGGACACCGGAGCGATCTAAACCAAGAAACAAGAGCAAAAATTATGTAAGCAGCTCAACGGTTCTGGAAATATAGCTAAAAACATTAAAATGATGATGATGCTGTTAAATAAGACGAGGTTTCCGCTATGTACCTGCACAACTATACACTGATTTATCCAAGCATAAAATTCTAGCTATGTGTACTACTACACATTGATTTCAATAAAAAAATTGCTAACACTTTACATTTCTATTTTTAGACATGTATCATAAGAAAAAATGGTAGTCTTTTAGCTGGATTTAATTTTGTATCTAAAGCATTGCTCATTGTTCACCAACGAACTATGACATTATGCATAAATACGTATAAATAGCAAGACTGCGTTTAAGAACTTCACACCGGAGATGT
>JAQBSW010014172.1:0-12179 GCA_029291075.1 Eudiplozoon nipponicum
TATCAATCACTTATAATAAAAAAATGTGTAATCCTATCTAAAATATATTAGACAGCCACAATTCATACAAGGCATATCAAAGAAGATAGAAAAAATTTCAGAAAATTTTGCAAAATGAAAAATTTGCAATTAATTTTCCAAAGAGTTTTTATTCAAAACAAGCATATTAAAGATATCAAACCAAAATCAAAATTTGGATACCATAGGTGAGATTTATTTGTTTCAAAATATTACAAATCTACGAATACGTAGGCTTTATTTCAAACGCTTCAAAAAATCTAGTTGACATACAAGCATACTTTCCTAAATAAAATATTTTCACAGTAGTAAGAATATATCACACAAGGTAACAATAAAAATAACCAATGATTAAGCGGCCTCACAATTACTTTGCAATCAGGAACAGAAATCTTTCGCAGATTTTTCCGCATATGTATAGTTAATAATATTAAACAAAGAATGATTACGCAGAAACTGGTTACAATTAATTAAATGAAGTTTGCGTGCTTGTAGTTAACACCAATACTATTGTCTTTAACCAGTCATCAAGTAACGCAGGTAAACTACCGCCATTCACAGCCACTGGCGCTTTTCGAATTTTTATGGTCATCATCATAATACAACGCCCCAGCGTCTAACGAGAAACAAACCTCTATGTAAATATAAAAAAAGAAAATTGAGATATGCGACAATCACGTACATTTGATTTAACGAATTGTTGCCATCACCTGCGCGATTTTATATTGATTAGTCGTATTAAATATATATGCTTGGCGAAGGCTTCAAAAATTTTCTATTCCTGCCTGCAAAGACATTGTGCAGCCGATATCTCCAGTCAAGTATAATGCAAGTAAGGCTACTGGATAAGCGTGCATATTATTTTTTTTACTTTTCCATATATATTCATTAAGTGTCATCTGTCACTTGTTCTTTTGACGTCGTAATATTACGATGATTATAGAAAATTTATATGTGGCAGTGCGCGCGAATGGCGGCAGTTTAGCTGCCTTATTTAACGACAGGTTTAAGAAAAAGGTACTGTTGTTTACTCGAAGCTCGGAAATTTGATTTAAATAATTGCTACCACCATCCGTGCAATTATTAATTGTACTGAATGTACATATGCGACAAAATCTGCAAAACTTTTTTGTTTTTGACTACATGGAAATTGCGTCGCCGACGTTTCCAGTACAACGTACGCGAGACAGCAAAAGTTAAGTGATGATTGTCATAGAAAGTCGAAGGCGTCAGTGCCACCGATTTACGGCAGCTTAGCTTTGTTATTCAACGACTGGTTAAATACGATGTGATTGGGTATTTAACTCAAACTCCTGGAAGCGTTTAAATAAATATTATCACAACATGCTTAGTCATTGATTATTTAATTGTATTACCTATGAACAAAAGCTGCAAAAATGTACTGGTTGTGATTGTAAAGTATTTTACCAGTAGATATGTCTAGTGAGTGCCGCATATTTTATTTATCTTTCCATTTATATTCATTGTGGTTTGATTCTCAGTCGTACGTAGAAGATAATCATAGAAACCCCAAACACAAGTGCGTGCTGTTGACTGTAGTTTAACTACAGTTGTTAGAATGCTGGTTAAATACAATGAAATTGGTGTTTACATCAAAACAGGAAAAAAAATGGGACATTCAATCTATACACCGATTTCTATCACTTTTCATAAACATGCAGAACATAGGTTTATTCCTATGAACCGTACAAAACATTGACCGAATCACTTTTCATGAAGGCGCAATTTTAACTGCGTATGCACTGAACACATTGAAACTGAAGCAATGATTATGATATTTAATTTTTTAAATTATCATTATCATTGCTTCAGATTCAATGATTATGATGTAATGTGGAAGACAATTAGAACATTCAATGCATAATCCAATATCAATCATATATAAGGAAAACATGCATAATCCTTTCCAAAATTCATTCGATAGCCATTATTCATACAACGCATGGAAAACAAGATGGAAGACGTTTCAGAGTTTTAAGACAAAACTATCTGTAACCGTATATTAAACCGAAGTCAAACTGCTTGATAGTATTTAGACAGAATTGGATAACTTAGCTAAGATTTATTTGTTTCAAGATAGGACAAATCTACGAAAACGTATATATATATATATATATATATATATATATATATATGTATATATATATATGCTGCTCTTCTTCTATATATATATAGCTAAACAATTAAAATATAATTGATTTCACTGAATGGCGAAGTAACAATTCTTCAATCAGTTTGCGAGCGAGTAAACATCAATCTTTTTGTCTTTAACCAGTCGTCAAATAACGCAACTAAACTACCGCCATTCCCAGGGACTGACGCCTTTGGAACTTTTATTATCATCATCATAACACAACGCCAAAGGGTCTAACGATAATTAAACCTTAATGAAATTATATAGAACGAAAATAAAGATATGCGACACTCTCCCAAATTTGATGTAACGAATTGTTGCCATTACCCGCGCTATTTCTTATTGATTAATCGTGTTAAATATACATTTTTAGCGAAGGCTTCTAAAATTTTCTATTCCTGGCTGCAAAGACATTGTGCAGCCGACATTTCCATTAAAGTAAAATGCAGGCAAGGCTGCTAGATGTACTTGCCATATTATTTTTATTACTTTTCCACATATATTCATTGCTATCGACTCTCACTTGTTGCTTTGGCGTCGTTATCTGGTGATGATCATAGACATAAAAAAGGCGCCAGTACCCGCAAATGGTGGTAGTTTAGCTGCGTTATTTGACGACAGGCGCAAGATTATTAGATTGGTATTTATTTCAACCTCGAAAATTTGATTTAAATAATTATTACCCCTATACGCACAATGGTTAATTTTATTAAATGTACTATGTGACAGAGTTATTTGACGACAGGTTAAAGATAATTGAGAATGGTGCTTGCATCAAGCTCGCAAATTGATTAAAATAATTGCTGCCACCAACAAAACAATCATTAATTGTATTAATATACATATGCGACAAAATCTGCGAAACGTTTCTGTTTTTGACTGCATGGAAATTGCACAGATGACATTTCCAGTCATGTAAAATGTACGCGAGACTAATAAAGGTAAGTGACCTTTTTTACATTATCAAATAATAAAATAGCCATTTAATTCTTTTTAATCATTTTTGCGTTATACTCTGATGAGGGTCATGGAAATTTGAAAGGCCTCAGTGCCTCCGAGTTGCGGTAGCTTAGCTATGTTATTCAACGACTGGTTAAATACGATGTGATTGGTATTTATTTCAAGCTTGATTCAAATAAATGTTAACACATCGTGCGCAATCATTGATTGTTTAGTTGTATTTTCTATGAATAAATGGCAAAAGCTGCAAAACGATACTGGTTGTGACTGTACAGAAATTTAGATGTAGATGTGTCTAATATGTTCCGCATATTTTAGTTATCTTTCCACTGATATTCATTATGGTTTGATTCGCAGTCGTACTCAGAAGATGATCACAGAAATCCGAAACACGTCAGTGCGTGCCAGTGACAGTAGTTTAACTATAATATTTATAATGGTGGTTAGATCCAATGAAATTGGTGTTTACCTTAAGGTAGGAAAAAAATAGGACATTCACTTTATACACCGATGGTTATCACTTATGATGAAATCTTGTGCCTATTCTCCTGACACTCAGAAAATAAGTTTAACTCATTTGAGCCATAAAAATCAAGGAGGAATTAACTATTCAGGCAAGCGGAATTTTATCTGCCTAAACATTGAACACTATACACTGACGCAATGATTATCATGTGATTCAGAAGACAATTAGAACATTCAATGCATAATCCAATATCAATCACTTATAATGGAAACATGTATAGTCCTTTCTAAAATACCTTTGATATCCTCTATTCATACAATGTATATCAAACAAGATAGAAGTAATTTTACAAAAGGTTGCAAAATGAAATATTTCCAATTAGTGTTCCAGACAGTTCTGAGACAAAACTGACATATTAAATATATGAAACCCAAAGTCAAACGCTTGATACATATGATATTTAGACAAAATTGGATAATTCAGCTAAGATTTCCTTGTTTCAAGATAGGAAAAATCTACGAAATAGTAAAATGACGTACAAGCCTACTTTCCGAAATAAAAAATTATTCATCGTAGTAAGAATATATCACACAATGTAACTATTGAAATAAGCAAAGATTTCAAGAGCGATGGTATTAATTAATTAATTCCAGTTATCTACATTGAAGAAAATGCCAATCCCATTTTATTTAACCATTTGCCATTCAACATAGCTATATTACCGCCACTCGCACGTACTGACAGGTTTTGAATTTCTAGGATAATCAATCAGTGTGGAAAAACTGAAAAGTAATTAGGAGATAAAACCGGAGTGAATATATATATATATATATATATATATATATGGAATGCAAAATAAAATTTGCTGCACACACATCTAGGAGTCTCGCTCAGATTGTACTTTACAGAAAACGTCAACCGCACAATTTCTATGCAGACACGAACAGAAATCTTTCGCAGATTTTTCTGCAAATATGTAGATAATACTACTAAACAATTATTAATTGATGGAAAAAAGGAATCCTATTGTCTTTAACCACTCATCAAATAAGGCAGCTAAAACGAGTCTACCCTCACAGCCAGAATTATTGGGAACGTCTACTCCTGGTTAAACTTCTTCCGCTATGGTGCACCTTTCACTTACGAGTCACCCCTTTCTTTCATTACATCACAGCTAGCCTATCACTATCAAACTTTGCGCTCCCTAAGTCACCAATATGTTACACGCCATAGCAACTCTTCAATCCAATCTAGCCACGCTCCTATAATATCCAACAAAATCTATCTCTTCTTTAAAGCCACAAGTGCATTCAACGCTCTTCCCGCGGAAATAAAGCTCCTTTCCCAACATGAGTTTAAAAAGGCGGTTTACAATCACTTATTTGACAAATTCCTATTCGATACATCTGATTGGAAGCGAAACTGGTTCCTCCTTAACCAATAACACTTCTTTCTATCCCTTGGTTATTATCCATTTTCGAAACGTGAAGTCTCTTCCGGCTAGTCTCTTTCAACCATTCGCCTCTGACTTTAAATCTCTAAAAAGGACTCATTGATACCATTTCTATTATCGTTTTTATTCTACCACATTAAAATATTGATTGCTATGCCAAAACCTGCCCTACTAAATCTCTTATTTTTGTTTCAGCAAACAATTGGAAACTCAAAAGACTTCTGGACCTCTAAAATTCATCGGACGCTGGTTCCTCTACGCCTTCCATCAACCGCAACCGTGCTCAACTGAAGTCATTGATCCTTGCACGCAACACTGGCGTACAGACTCTTCTATCTAGTCGATCTTTCCAAGTCCACTGTAATACCCATTCCATCAGAACGATCTATTACGAAGTTGATGAAAGGACATCTCTTTCTCAACACCCTCCTCCCCTGTGGTTACATATTTAGCTAGTCAAAATAACATTCAACTTTACATATCATACTTTTGATTTGTACTTCATCATATAAATTGTTGGGCTTGTTGTTATTGTTTTAAAGAATTTATTGTGTGTAACCTTGTGTATTGTGTGTGTATTGTGTGTGTGTATTATTATTATGTGCTTATTATTATTATTAATATGTATTAGCCTTGTGTATGTATGTGTATTGTGTATGTGTGTTATTATTATTATTATATCATCATTATTATTATTTATTATTATGTATTGTGTGTATTATGTATTATTGTGTATTATTATTTGTAAGCACAAACAGAGCATGATTCTGACGGCTGTTCCTCTTATATGGAAATATGTTAAAGGTCAAGTCCTATAGAATCAGTATGAAATGCAGCTTTCAAGCCAACTCACCGCACATAAAAATAATCCATAAAATAATACTTTTACTATAATTAATTTAGAAAGGCAAGATTTTTAAATGCCTGCTATGCTAGTGAAGCCGTAAAATCTGGCTCCAAATTATATTTAAAATTTTGATTTCAATTTTTCAAAACATCTAATAACTATAGCTTAGAAAGTAAATTTCTCATATTAAACCCCGCAAATATTTTAGTGTGAAACATCGACTTATTTGGAGGACAAACTACGAATAATCTACCTAATACAAAATTAACTTAACAGAAGAAATAAATGAAATTATTATGTAAAATAAAGCAAAATGAATTCCATTAAATTTGAATGTGTGAGTTAACAATACAAAGACGAAAATAAAACAGTTATTGATTAAAGTTCATGTAATTTCATGAATGAACGTAGGTCAAGACCAAACTGCTTAAGAAAGAAGTTTAAAAATAAATATGATGTATTATGTTAGTTAAATCCTGCCCACCTATTATGAGGCCGAAAATACGAATACCACGGCAAAATGATAAGCCTTTCTTCTTACTGATACTTAAAGTGGAAACGAGGAGGATAGGTTTTAGTCAAAACATTACAAATACCCTGATTATAGACAAAAGCAAATATTTACAAAGAGTTAGACCCCTAAAATCAAAGCTGCTCACCATCCGAAATTCCTTATAAAGAATAAGTGATTAGAAAAAGAATTTAATGAGCTGTGAATTCCTGATATACCTCTGCAAGAAGTGTGCTGTTCCTGATGGATATATTATTAACATATATATATATATAGATAGCATATATTATGATATGCTTATATTTTATATGATGAGAGTATATATATCAATAAAAATGTAAAATTTTGAAATATAAAAAAATTCTGCCAGTATGAACAAAGGTTCAATCTCTAAAGAACTGTGCAACATTTGCAGAACCGCCCAAAGCGTAAAACAGAGCTTAATGGCATATAATCATAAGACGTTCATTATAATATGTAGGCTGTAAATAAATCTTCATATTTATGTATAAATGTGTTTTGTGTTTTGATCATATGTAATAGATATTGATTAAATAACATAATCAGAAAAAATACAGACCTCATTAAGCAGATGCGGGTACGAAAATAGACCTGGTATCTATAAGTTAATATATATGCTATTTCTGAACAATATTTTTCTACGATGAAATATTGTTTGTTGCGGAGAACTAATATATATGCAAGTATATATTAGGTATTGTGAACCTAGTAACAAATTAGTTCAGTTGTGATGAGAAGGATAAACTAAAGGCAGCAGGAACGGAAAGTATAATCGAATGCACATTCCTCTCGTGCTTTCTGGCGACTTATCAGTAGGATATATATTATGGTCAAGGATGTGGGATAATAGGACGGTACAATCTCCTAGACAGATGTATAAACCTGCAATAGTGAAGCTAACATCGTATAGTCTACGACAATGCGAGCTTCAACCCTAACTCACTTACTTTACTTACTCTTGCTGCGGCTGACTCCTTTTGGAGGATAAGCCGAGCTCCATTCCCTATGAGAGTTTCTTAGAATTTGGTATATATATATATATATATATATATATATATATATATATATATATATATATATATATATATATATATATATATATATATATATATATATATATATATATATATAACGAGGTCTGTAAGGGATACTAACACTATGGCTATTGTGTTAGTAACCATACCAGCATTATTATAATGAGAAAGTTACATGTTAGTAACTAAGTGATGGTTTCCTTTATACTATAGTTCATCGAAATTGAGAATTACAACAATTTCTGAACACATTCGTTTAGGAGATTGTACCGTCCTACTATCCCACATTCTTCACCCAAATATATAATGGTTGAAGGGCGTAATACCGGCTCCTACTGATGAGTCGCCAGTAAGCACGAAACGAATGTGCATGAGATTACACTTTCCGTTCATGCTGCCTTTGGTTTCTCCTTCTGGTCACAACTGAACTAATTTGTTACTAGGTTCGCAAAACCTAATACATACTTGCATATATATTAATTCTTCGCAACAAACAATATGTAATTGTAATATATTGAATTGAATGATGTCATGCTTACTGCGAAATGTGATAACTGATATCGATCAAGGCCAGGGTTTATGGATTTACTGGAGTAACAGATGTTCAGAAATTGTTGTAATTCTCAATTTCGGTGAACTATAGCATAAATTGATATCTATCAGGTTGGTATCATGTACCGACTCGGTAACCATAGTGTTAGTACCATGTACCTTTTCGGTACAATAATGTTGGTATCGGTTACTAACACAATAGCCATAGTGTTAGTATCCTTTACAAACTCGGTATATATATTATATAGTGTGAGTTAGCGTTGAAGTCGCATTGTCGTAGACTTTATATGATTTTAGCTTCACTATTGCAGGTTTACACATTCGTCTAGGAGATTGTACCGTCCTATTATCCTACATTCCTGACCAAAATATATAGTGGTTACTGGGCGTAATACCGGCTTCTTCTTATAAGTCGCCAGCAAGCAGGAAATGAATGTGCATGAGATTATACTTTCCGTTCATGCTGCCTTTAGTTTATCTTTCTGGACACAACTGAACTAATTTTTCTGCGATATTGCTGTTAGTGCGCAAGATCAAATTAAATTGGCGATATTGTTGGATGCGCTGCAAGACACAAATTATTTATCTAGCAATAAGTAACACAAACAGGTAGTAAATTTGGAAACAAATGATACAATGGTGCCCGTGTAATGTTTGCACCCACCAAATCTAAATATATAGATAAGTTTAGTATGACAATGTTGGATGCCTCTTTTTATATTAGCAATTAATTTAACCAGTCCTTAGGTAACATAGTAAAGGAGCGACCAGTCGCAGGCGTTGGCGCGGTTTGACCTTCAATAATTATCAACAAAGTTTGACGGTTAACTGACTAGCGAGGATCAAATTGCATTGCATGTATATGGACAGGAAAATTAGAAATACGTCTCTCACATCTCGCAAATTAGCGTATATTCATCTTGATTGGAAATGTTGACTGCACTTTGTCTATTCAGTAACGAACATTACAGTTTGTAGCTTTCTCCACATATACATATATAAGCAATAAAATTAAATAATAATTGTTTGTGTGGGTCGTTGTAACAATTATTTAAATTAAGTTTGCGAGCATTAAGTGAGCATCAATCTAATTGTATTAAACCAGTCGCCAGACAACTTAGCCTATCTACCGTCAGTCACACGCACCTACACCTTTTGACCTTTTGTGGTAATCATTAGAGTAAAACGACAAAATAAATAGCGATTATCAAGCAGCAATCGATTTTTAAGGAAATAAAATTAAGATATGCAGCTCTCACATGTAGTAGTCTCGCTTAAGTTGAACTTGAATGGAAATTGTGGTTGAAAAATTCCTGTGCAGTCACGAACATAAAGGTTTGCATCTACGACAAAGTATACATACATAGCCAACACATTCAAACAATAATTGTTTGTGCAGGAGGTGGTTACAATTTCTTATATGTGCCGAAAGTTGCAAACAGTTAATGTTGTTACATTTTCAATCAAATTCAATGTACGCGAGACTATTAACAGCGATGTGAGCCGCATATCTTGTTTTGCTGTGCAGTTTGATCCTCGGCGGTCAGTTTGCCGTCGTACTATGAGGAGGATCATAAATGGTCGAAACGCGTCAGTGCCTTGCGACTGGAGGTAATTTTGTTATGATGCTCGACGTCTGGTTAAATAAAATGGGATTGGTGTTTACTTCGAGCTCGCAAACTAGATTTAATGAATTGTTGCCACTACTCGCGCACTCAATTATTATTCAAATTTATTGCCTATATAAGCAAACAATGTCGAATAAAAGAACGTGAAATAAAAAATGAATGTCCAAAACAAATACACAGTTAGTTTTTGCATTCGAAAAATTGCTCAAGACATTTCAAACAAACATAGCAAATAACCAAAGATTGGTACTTTTTATGACGGAGAACTAATATATATGCAATTGTTTAATAGGTCTTCGGCACCTAGAAACTAATTATTTTAATTACTACCACAAGTATAAACTAAAGACAGCATGAACGAAACGTAGAATCTTGTGCATATTCGTTTGGTGCTTACCGGCGTCTCATCAGTGGGAGCCGGTGTTACAAAATTTACCTATTATATATTATGATATTGATTGTGTGAATATAGGAAAGTACAATTTTTTTTACCAAATGTGAAAACCTTCAGTATCGAAGCTGACTTCATATAGTCTTCGAAAATTCAACTTCAAATCTAACTCACTATATATAATATATTTACCCAGTCTGTAAACAGTACCAATATTATGTCGATTTACTGAAATATTACATAGTACTAACATTATTTTTGCCACAACTGTACATGTTTCAAAAAAATATGCATTTCATTGTATGCTACAGTTCAGAAAATTGTAGAATTAAAACTAGTTCTGAACACCTGTTACTCCAATAAATGATAAGATTAGGCGACATTGTGTTTTTTACAGTCCACATACAACCATGAACAATTTATTGTTATACGACATTGAAACGGCGGTCATTTTTGGCTATTTTATGGCTCTGCATGAAGTTGAAGATGATGATGATGATTCACTCTTGATTTAATAGATATTTTGCAACACATTTCGTAGTAATAGTGGTATTATTCAATGAAATATATAGCAGGTATAGACAGTTTGTTGTAGTAAACTAAAATAAAAGCAAATTTGATTGCACGGGTCCTAGTAACATTTGAATAAATTAACTTTTTTAACAGATCAATAAGCTGCTCATTTTAAAATGATTTATGAAAATAATCAATGTATTATTTAATTTACATCAATAGGGTATGCATAAATTGCATTACATTTTAAACACAAAGTGAATTCTTACAGTTTAATAGCGGATATGGCTTTTAAATCGGATTGGTCCATGCAAAAAGTTTCAATTCCGATACTATATATTCACTGCAAAAAAATCCTAACGGTAAATTATTAATTTTGTTTACGAATATCTATTTACATTAACAGTAAACAAATATTTACTTATCGATAATTTAAACAAAATTATTATTAAATGAAGTATATGTGAAGGCTCCAAAAATATATTCTTAGTTAATTTGCGAATGACTGTGAGCATATCATGATATTCTACGCACTTTTTTAACCCAAATTATTGAGATAGGGAAAAAAGCAACATTCGTTAAATTGTTTGTTTGAAAATTCAGTTGCAACATTCGTCATTTTAACAACGTCAGTGGAGCCTACGTAAGAAATTCATGTCGTTTATCGCTTTTAAAAATGTGTGTTATGAAACACATATGTTTGCAAATGGTATGCAGAAGACGCATAAACATCGAGTGGGTAATCAAAAATATATTAAATATTGTTGCATCCTTTATCTTACATAGCACTAACATACAAATTCGTCCAGTATAAGCCACTGCATTCCAAATTGATAATATTCAAAAGAATGAGTAAGAAAAAAATTGTGTTGGATATACGAGGTAACTATAATTCCACAGAATGTTATGAGTAAAATTGTCTCATCTAAGGAAATTACCTGTTTACATGCACTGATCAGGAAGTTAAGGCTAAAGTTCAGCCCATATGGGGCTTATGGCGGAGAACTAATATATATGCAATTATTTAATAGGCCTTGGGCACCTAGAAACCAATTATTTCAATTATGACCACAATAATAAACTAAAGACAGCTTGAACGAAAAGTAGAATCTCGTGCATATTCGTTTCGTGGTTACTGGCGTCTCATCAGTGGTTGCCGGTGTTACCAAATTTACCTATTATATATTATGCTAATGATTGTGATAGGAAAGTACAATTTTCTTAAACGAATTTGAAAACCTTTAGTAGCAAAGCTGACTTCATATAAAGTCTTCAACAATGCAACTCCAAATCTAACTCACAATATATAATATATGTACCCAGTCTGCCAAGAGTACCAATATTATATCTATTTACCGAAATGTTACATAGTACTAACATTATAATTAAACAAACATTGGTTCCCAGGGTGATAATAACAATTATTATAATCAAGGTTGCGGTCGTGATATAAACACCTGACCCATTAATTGCCACATATGGTATAAACTAAGAATTGTATATGTAGAAGAGACAATTCATCCAGTAGAACAGTTTCAGCATTATTCAGTACTCAACATATACTTCAAATTTACGCGGACAAGACTCGAACCTAGGCTCGATATTTCCAAACAGTGCTCTAACCACTGAT
>JAQBSW010014173.1:0-12178 GCA_029291075.1 Eudiplozoon nipponicum
TGTTTTTGGTTACGTAACGAATGTACACAAGGTTATACCTTCCACTCATGCTGTCTTTCGTTTATCCTTCTTGTCTTATTTGAACTAATTTGTTACTAAGTGCGCTACACGTTATACACAATTGCATATATATTAGTTCTCCGCCACAAACTGTATCCAACTGTTATATATTTAATTAAATTATTCAGTTTCTAGTTGACAGACTTCTTGTGTCTCTTACAAATTTTGCCACTTTTGAGGTTCATAATATATAACGAGAGTCTATTATTATTTGTGCATATTGGGAACGTCCAGGAATGTGTTCGTATATTCGCTTAAGGTTTGTGTTACTAGACTTTTCTCACATATTAGCCTATCTAATGTCTACCAGACGAAAAATTTTCAAATAAAAAATTCCTTTATTTTTTAAAGGAGTTTTTATTAATCAAACCGGCATTTTAAAACTACTTCCTACAAACTGAATCTTTACTGGGAAAATTGAACTATACTATTTCTTTTTCCAGCTTGCGCTTACTTCTCGGTAATTTAAGGTGACTTCTTCTTATAAAAATTCTTCATATTATAGTCCAGAAAAATAAAAGGTTTAGATAATCAATTTCATTACGTATGAAATGCTTATTAAATTTGGAATATTCTATGAGTGTGACATAACTCATATCAAATATAATTGTATGTCGATCTGTAAAGAAGATTTTCCTTTATAAAATGGTATTAAGTTATCGCTAAGTCAATGTTATTAATAAATATTCTGAAATCCATTAAATTATACCTTATACGTTCCGTTTCTAAAATGCAACTTTCTTTGTTGCAAGTAAACATTGGCAAGGTCGCTTAATACCACCACCGTTGAAATATTGTGGAACTAGTTAACAAATTCCATCTGATATATGGAATCTGGTTATTAACGAATAATAAATTTACTAGGATTGGGCGACATAGTGTTCATTTATAACCCACACATAACTTTGACTATTATGTTTTGCAACTTTAAAGCATCAGTGTATTGTGCTGATGTAACTTTACTTATTACTAGTAGCAGTAGTGAGGATACAGAGCTACTGACTGAAGGACCTAAGAAACTTAGCTTAAGAGAAGATATTGAGGAATTTAATTTTTCAAAATTTGGTGGTCCTTCTGCCTAAATTGGATATTCGATTCTGGCTTCTTGGTGGCTTCGTATGGTAGTGACCAAATGAACTCTACAATGGCGACTGTAGTTATTTAAATGGGGGTTTAGTTGTTTTTAACATATCATATTCGCACTTGTAGTAATTATAGAATTAAGTTTGTGATCACGTACCAAACGTGACGTAATCGTTGTTCTTAGGCTGACGTTGTACTCTTCCTGAAAGCGTTGTGCATACTGGCGCCTTTGTTGTCGATGATGTGCCCTGTTCAGTTGACACTGGCAATGCTAGTCCGTCTGATGTTGACGGAAAGTTATGATCTTGTAACTCGGTAGAATATGGTGTCGATGCGGTCAACAACGCGTCTTATGAAAGTTGCTGCTTTGAATTTTGTGCCTGCGTAATCAGATTGCACACATCAGATTCGTCCATGGAACGATGGTCATTCAACTCATCTGGTAATTCATTCTTATCGTCAATCCAGATAAACTAGTGAATATAACGATCGAAAGTAACACAATCATCAATGCTATTTACCTCTTTGACGACATTTTTGTCTGTCATCCAATTGAACTTTTGTAGTCCTTTGTAAAATGGTGCCAGGCAGTTCTTCCTATTTTCATTCGTACATAAACATGCGAAGCCGATCTTAGATCATAGGACACATAGCATTTGGTTTTTACTTTTCTATTCTTGATCGGAGCTAATCGACACATCATATCTTAAGACTACTTGGAGTTTTTATTTAAAGAGTAATAGATTCATCAATGAAATAGGAAAAATGAAGGTATAAATCGAGTGTAGAATTATGCAAAATAATGAGAACCATGACTAGCAATTGATTGTATGTATTGTTGAATAACATAATGACATACTGAATAACATTTCAATTTTAATAATACAGAACGTGTGAATAAAATCTCAAGAAGGTATGTTTCTGATCACAATTATCCTTGTCTTTTATTCAACCACGAGAATGTATTATCATAATCAAAATTGAAAATATCAGCAGGATTGTAGATATTTTTATAGTTCAATACATAAAAATTTAACTGACATCTTAGATGGAGGCGTTTCTATAAGCCCCTTTGGCAATTAATTGCAAATTTTATAAATTTTTGAAAAAGAGGATAACTTCTCCACAACATTCTCCACTAAAGGAAGAGATATCGCCAAATGTCCAGATCTAGTTCAAACTTCATGAATCTTTCTTATTGGAATCATATAGGCACCAGTCCACTGGTGCAAATGAAAAACTTTTATGCAATAGCACATTTTCCGAAACCAAATTTTTTTATCGATACAAACTATAATCTAGTGGCGTATATAGTGCAAAAGATGGGGCTAATTTGTTTCACAACTTTTCTTTGTACAGCTTCTATCTTGTTTGACAAACCCTTTTTCAATGGATTCCAAGTAGCGGCAGCATATTCTAGTATCGGTCTAATCCAAATAATGTTCATTTAAAATTTTATATCATTTGCTAAGATATTTATATTTATTAGTGCCCATATGTTTTTGGCACTGCTTACTATACTTTCAATATGTCTTTCAGCAGAAGCTGTACATTGAATAGTTATGCCTAAATCCTTAATTTCTTGCAGAGGTTTAATCTCAAAAACATCATCAATCACAGCATCATGAAAATAAACATAATTAAATTATGTTCTGCTACCTATTTTTAAAGCTCTCGTATTTTTACTGCTTATTCTCAGCCCTAATATTATCAAATATCTACTTAAATTATACAAATCTCATGTCACATTATTATTGGAGAATTCGAAATTTTTGGATCAATTAGAAAGATTATTTTTAAATCATCAGCGAATTTGCAAACTCGACCGTTAAGGATCTTATTTTTTAAATGTGCAAATACGATTTTAAATAAAATTGGCCCCAAACTTTATCCTTGTGGAATTCTACTTGTTACTTTTTTCTATTTTGATATCAAATCATTTACTTGAATACTCATTCTTCGATTATATAAATAGTATCTAAATAATCTAAAAATATTCGGATCAATATTCAATAAATTAGTTGCATTCAAAATAGCATCAAAATATATAGAGTTTAAAGCTTTTAAGATATCTATAAATACAATAATTGAATCTAACTTTTTCTCATCTAGTGTAATTACATGTTTCGACATACAAAACATATTGGTAATAGTCGATCTATCTTTCGTGAAGCCATGTTGACTTGTATCAAAACCAACCGGCAACATATATTTTAAATGATTTAGTATAAGTCATTCTATTGTCTTCAATAATGAAAGGATAACAGAGATTAGTCTATAATCACTGGCGTACGTTGGCTTACTTACTTTTGGGAACGGTTTAGCACCTATCGTTACAATATCGATTGGTTATTCGCAATCCTTTAAAATTCTATTTATAAATTTGTAGAGCGCATTCATTAAAGTTAAATGTAATTTAAGTAGGTTATCAATGGATATACCAAGGCGATCTTTTTGGTTTTTGATTTTATTTTTAACATTAATTTTATCAATGCATCACTGTCGATAACAAGTCTTGGTTCCTGGTGACCCGAAGGATCAGTTAGATTCATGAAATTGCTTTTGTCTGTGGATTACATATCAATTTGCCATATACTTCATCCATTTCACAGAGAAATTCATACTCAGTTTTATCCACAGATGTGGAGGCCCTTTGGTTACTAACATAAGAGAGCCTCTGGGACGCCAGGCTCGGATAATCCATATATTTGCGGTATGATCATCAAGTTTGAAACACTTAAGTTCCTCTGAACTATCTTTTGAACTACATTCATTAAGTCCACTTGCTAACTGCTCTGTATCCTCAATATTTTATAAGGCAACCATAATATTATGATTAAATTTCTTGCAATTTATATATTATATTAATTAAGCTTACTCGGATGCGCTGATATCCACAGATGACAGAACGATACAGTGGTGACCTTGTAAACAAATATCCACGTCAATTACCTGAAACAAATTTGAGATCCTTCCCAATATTGAGTAATAAGAACAATAGAGGAAGGTGGATTACAATAATTTATTAGCAAAGATAACGGAGATGGAACCACGCAGTATTCCGCTTGTGCAATTCAGCAACTCAGATAAAACTCTCTTATAAACATTCAACAAGACAAGTTTAAACGTTCGACAATATGAACAAAAGAAACTTCAAAAAAATTTACAATATTTAAAAAAAAACACAATATTGTTTTACGAAACCAGCTATAACATCAAATGTCCAAAATAAAATTTGATTTATTCTTATATGAGGAGTTAATTGATGTCCAATAATTTAATTAACCTCCACACAGGTAATACGAGCTTTAATTTCTCCTTATATTTACTGTAATCTGTAAGGAGTTTGTATCCTAGTCAAGGATTACTCTTCAGTTTGCCCAAAATAATTCTTTCTGATCTTTGGCGGATTATCAGCAGTGATGAATAAATTTCATTATCGATCAAATCTAACATCATTTTTAAATACTATTGATAAGATTACATTTCATTATATTATCTCGTTTAATTCTTAGTTTACATAATTTCCTAATGAGTCCGTATAATATCTGAAAAGATTCCAGTTGATTCTGGAACATTGAACGTGTGCAATCTCAAAATTAAGTTTCTGTCTTTTGCTACTCAAGATATTCAATTGTAAATAATTTTTTTGTGATCAAATTCTTTGAAATAGTCTACAACATCATAACTGTGTGAGTTCACCGCTTCAATTTTTAAATATACACGATCTAAGCATTCCGAACCTCTAGTTGATTCCTTTATAATCTACTTGAGATCATGATTAGAAAAAGATTGATTATTTCACAGTCATTGAAATTATTTAAATCGCCTAACACCACATTATAACCATGGCAGTCCAAAATAGATCGGAAAGAATAGGTAAATATTTGATCATCATATAAACTAGCATACGGCGGTCTTTAAATAGCTGTTAGGATCAAATTATCGATTTGTATATAAAATCAATGACATTGTTATATTCACTAGTACAAATATAAGACACGTCTACGCCCAATCTGGGGCTCGAACCCACGACCTTGGGATTAAGAGTCCCATACTCTACCAACTGAGCTAACCGGACAAAGAATGTTCTAGAAAATAAATTAATAATTTCTTTTTAAATAATATTCTTTTCAATCAGTCACGGTGGTTTAAATTTTTCAATAAATGTCAGTTTAATTTTGTCGGAGGAAATATCTCCCTCTACACAATTACCATTCCACAGAATATACGTCGAAATCCCACGTGGATCCGAAATCGACTTATCTTCATGGGCTTTCCACTTTTAACATTAAATAAAAATGATTAATTTCCAATTGAATAAGGGCATGTTGAGAGAATAACAAATATATATCATTCCAGACATGACTAGGGTTAGGAACCCATGAGCTTACTCTCACAAACAAGGAGCGCACACCAGCACAAATATTCAAAACCCGAAAACTAACATAAATAAACAGTAAAATTACATAAAGATATTTCTACAAAGAATTTTCTACAAATTATTATATTATTTAAAAAAGGGGTTCTTCATTTTGTTATCGTTTAAACAAATATAGGAATATTTATGTGCAAAATTTAAATTTTTGGTTTATTGCGGGGGTATATTTCGGGGTCGCTAACTCCCTACATAGAACTGGTAGCGGCTGTTGAGAACCGTGCCTATGATCAATCCCCGGCCTTTTCCCGATGGGTGATGTGAGAAGGCTAATTCGAATGATCACATATGTATTGTACACAATGTTGCATGGAAAATTCATAGTTAGTCCAAATTGACCGTGCTCTAGACGGCAACCAGAACGACACACTGTTAACAAAATTGAATGTCTTATACACAAGTCACAGTTAAACAAACGACTGATGTTGGCTCTGTCAACACTGATTCTGCTTCCTCTATATCTCGCGGCGGCGTGACGGCGTCAGTTGGCTAGGTTGTTGATGAGATGTCGGGCGTCAGTCCGTAGTCAGCAAAACTGTCTGGAGGTGGAGTTATCGTTTCTTCACCGAATGATAGGTCAACATCGCGCAACAGTGGGTCATTTGGATCAGCGTCGGCCGGGGATAGTCTGTGTTTGGAGACAGCTTCAGCTTTGCCATTAATCTCCAAAATGATGTAATTCTGACGTCGATCTAACACACGATAAGGACCGCGCTTCGGTTTGGCTAGAATCCTGTTATCCATATCGTTGTTGACGAAGAACCATTTGCAGCTATCAAAATCTTTGCGTTTATAAATTGGACCATGTTGCTGACGTGTAGGACAGATCGGCCGATTCTGAGCGTTATATTGTAGAAAACTGCGAAGTGGAAACAGAAATGCCGGATCGTTCATCGTTATTGCAGTTTCAGAGCGTGATCGGACTAGTTCGCCAGGCAGCCGTAGACATTTGCCAAATACCATTTCAGCGGAACTACATTTGATCGGCTCACGAGGTCTTGTACGCATTGATAGGAGACTTTCGGTAAAGCCGCAAGCCAATTTTCTTCTGGGCTGGCCTTGAGCGCCGCTTTCAGTTCCCGGTGTGGCCTTTCGACGAAACCATTTGCTCTCGGATTGCGAGCCGCGGTCACGGAGTGTTTGACACCATAGTATTTCAGTAGGGCTGCGAACTCTTCGCCGAGGAACTGTGCGCCACGATCGGTTGTCACTTCAGCTGGAGCACCAAACCGAGCGAACCAATTGAGCTCTAAAGCATAACTGACAGTTTCTTGCTTCATGTCTGGCAGTGGTATGGCCTCATACCATCGAGTGGTGCGATCCCGTATTGACAGTAGATATCGCATATTGTTCACGGCAGGTAAGGTTACCAGATCAACGTGTATGTGCGTGAAACGGACTTTGGGCACTTGAATGACTTGTGGCGCCGTTTTGGTGTGTCTCGTCACTTTGCATTTCTGACATTCTAGACATTGTTTTGACCACTTCTTGACATCTCGCCGCATGCCAGGCCAAAAATACGTTCTGGATAGAATTTCCACTGATGCTTCGCCAGATGGGTGGCTCATTGAATGGTAGACTTCGAAGATCTTGTGACGGAGTTTTTCAGGTATAAACGGCCGAGGGCCCACGTCAGTTATTTCACACTGCAGCAGAGTTCCATCATAATCAAATGTTTTCAGGCGATTGACATCAAATGTCCGAAGTGATGGATCATCTTGCTGAGCTGCTTGCAATTCCTGAGTGCTTATAGGTGAAGGACACATTATTGAGGCACAGAGGTCTGCAGGACGACTTAGGGAGTCTGCGACCACATTTTCTGATCCTTTGACATGAGTGACTTCATATTCATACTCGTGTATTCGTGTAAGTTGTGAGTTGACACGTCGTGAATATAAATACTCTTTCTTTCCTCTGAGCATCGGGAGTAGAGGAAGATGGTCTGTGTAGATCTTGAACTTTCGGCCATCCAGATAGGTGTGGAAGTGTAGGATCGACCGGTAGATTGCGAGTAACTCTTTTCCTAATGTATCATATCGCGTCTCGCGAGGTTGTAGTTTTTGCGAGTAGAAGGCGATAGGTTGGTGTATGCCATTGATGGACTGTTGAAGTACTGCGCCTATGGCAACGTCCGATGCGTCAGTGATCAATTCAAAAGGTTGAGACCAATCAGGAGAATGTAGCATGGTCGCTTTGCATAAGGCCCTTTTGGCATCCTCGTAAGCCTGCATGTCGTCCACGTTGAGCTGAATCAGTTGTGATTTCTTGACAAAACGGCTTTCTGGCACGAGATATTTGTGAAGAGGTGCCAGAATCTTGGCAAGGCAGGGTACAAATCGAGAATAGTAGTTCATCTTGCCCAAGAATCGTCGTAATGCTCGAACGGTGGTTGGAGGCTGTAGATCTTGAATAGCACGAACCTTAGCAGGTATAGGTGTCATGCCTTCTTCGGAAATTTGATGACCGAGGAATTCAATTGATTGCTGTGCAAACACGCATTTGTTGCCATGAAGTCGGAGGCCATAGTCTGCTAGACGTGTGAATAGAATATCAATATGCTGTATATGTTCGGACATTGAGTTGGAGAATACCAGGATGTCGTCTAAATATGGAATTACAAATAGTAGACCATCTAGTATTTCGTCCATAACGCGTTGGAATGTTTGCGACGCATTCTTGAGACCGAAAGGCATATAGTGATATTCCTGAGTGCCACCTCCGGTGAATCTGAGTGCAGTATATGATACGGAGTCTTTGTCCATCGGTACTTGATAGTAGGCTTTCACTAGGTCAAGTTTTGAATACACAGCATGACCAATAGCAGATCTGAGTAGGTCAGCTGGATTTGGCAGGATGTACGAATCAGACTGTGTGCAAGAATTGAGAATGCGATAATCCCCGCACACCCTGAATGTTGCTGGTTCACTCTTTGGTACTACTACCACAGGCGACGCAAAAGGTGAGCTGGATCGTGTACAGATGCCTTGTTGACGTAACATGGCGAATTCTTGCTCGGCGGCCTTATGTTTGTGTGGTGCCAATGGACGTGCTCGTGGAGGATGAGGAAGTGGTTTCGATAAGATGATACGATGGGCTGTGATGGCACGCTTCCTCTTGAGATCGGGCATGAAGGAGATAGGTTTGAAAATTTCTTCATGACGTTTCAGAACATCGTCCAGTTGCGGTACATGAGGAACTGGAGGAATAAGCTGTATGGATGAGACTGCTTCGGCGCGAGTCGTATGTTTTAGCGCTGATGAAAGCAACTGATTGTCTGCAGTGCGTATCTCTCGTGTTCTTGGACGAATGGTAAGGTCGAAGTGTTCGAGAAAGTCACGTCCAATGATGTTTCTTGTCGTATTGGCAATGATGAAAGGATACTTGAAACATCTTTTTGAGTTGGAGAACGAGATTGTGTGTACTCGTACCCCAAACGTCGCTATACTGGAGCCATTGGCGCAGGTCAGATTGCTGGTGTCGACTGGGTGGGTAGGCTCAAAATAATTGTGGCGTAGTAAGCTTACATCTGATCCAGTGTCTATGAGAAATAATTCGCCAGAGGTTGCGTCACGGATGAGAAAGGATGTTGATAGTGGCAACTGACGATGGGACTGGTTGCTGGCATTTGGGCGTTTGAAGCATGACTTGACTGGAGCCGTCGCTGTAAATACAATAGTTTGATTGCGCTCTACCGCGAAAGCAACGTGCTTCGAGCCATCAGACGTGGAGCGGCCAACGATCTTGGGGTGCTCAGCCTCTACTGCCGCAGAGGAGGCTGACCCCAGCAGTCTTCCGAACCTTCCATGGGCGGATCCTCCTGAGTTGTTGAGGGTGACCGCGCCCACTTGAACGTCGCGTCTGTGCGCGGGAATGTGCAGCCGTTTCTGAGGCAATAACGTGTGGAGTGGCCATAGCTGCGGTGATTCGGACACCACTCCGCTGGTAACTGTGGCACTGTGGCCCGGTCTCTCGACGTCGACCTCCTGGCGCTATTCCGGGACGGTGGTCGACGCTGGTCACGCCTGCTCTGGTCGCGTCTATTATGGACGGCATCGACTGAGGCCAAATTTGGCCTGACGGTGAGGTTCTCGAGCAGGCTGATGAGGCGTTCATTCGTGACATTTGTTCCGGCTGATGATGCGGTGGATTGTGATTCGGACAGTCTTGAGGTGATGTGGCCTTTCTCTGGGGCAGGTGAGCTGTAGTGGTGTTTCTTCCACCACTTGTCTAGACGTGCCGGCAGAACGTCGTCTTGTACTTCGAGGGATTCGCGCAGGAACGTGGCCATCTCTTGGAGTGCCGGAGGAAGCTTCTGTATGAATAGTCGCATTAAGATTTCCTTGGGCAGGTTGAATTCCAAGGCTTTCTCCTCCATCTTCCTAAATAGCTCAGAAGGCGTGCGGCTACCTAGGGACATCTGGCTCATAAATTCCGTAAGCCTGTCTTCTCGATCTGGTGTCAAGCGCTGCTTGACGGCGCGTTGCAGGCTCTGCCATGGCTGCGCACATGTGCCCTCAGTGTATTGATGCAGAATATCTTTGAGTCCGCGTCTGAAAGACATTGGGATCGTCTCCCAAGCCCTCAAAAGTATTGAGCCCTCGTCTGTTATATTGGACACCTTGGCCAATAAAGTAACATCGTCGACCCACTCGTCAAGGTAGTCTGGATCGAATTGGCATATTTTTACTGTGTCCATGTGTTGGTGCGGCCTGTTGCTGGGCTCACCACCGGGCTTCCTGCATTTCCTGAACTGGACGTCATCTTATGTGTGTGAGTGTTGTCGAGAATAGATGGCAGTGTAACATCGTGCTCACCCGTCATCTTGCGGCTGTCTTCGAGCATTGTGATCTCAAGAGGGTGTTTTTCTGTGATATGTGTCTTAGAATTTACTTTCCTTCGTGGCATTCATCCAAAGTGCTTGAAGTTCTCAAAAATCTAGATGCTGATTAATTCTTTGCTGGCTGTGAGTTCGACGAAACGGGGCACCATTTATGTAGGGGTATTTTAGCGGGGTTGCTATCTACCTACATAGAACTGGTAGCTGCTGTTGAGATCCGTGCTTATGATCAATCATCGGCCTTTTCCCGATGGGTGATGTGAGAAGGCTAATTCGAATGATCACATATGTATTGTACACAATGTTGCATGGAAAACTCATAGTTAGTCAAATTGACCGTGCTCTAGACGGCAACAAAACGAAATATTGTTAACACAATTGAATGTCTTATACACAAGTCACAGTTAAACAAAATTGTCCGTGCTCTAGACGACAGCAAAACGAAACACCGTTAACAAAGTTGAATGTCTTATACACAAGCAATTATTCTTTCACAAATGTCTGAATTGTGATGAATACATGTAACCGATTGAAAATATATGATGATATAAATAAAGTCACTGGTAAAAGTTGGCACTGATGATGAATAGACTAAAATCGTGTAAAAACTTCAATGAAAAAACTTCACAAATAATTAATCCACTGTTTGCTATGGTTTTAACACATTTAATTATAATAATCCATTGTACTCTGAAATTCGGATATATAGAATTAGATGCGAACAGTAAATCACTTGTATAAACTGCGAATAATCCAACGAAGAAAAGAAATTCCACTATGACACTATAATCCACCGCATGTTCCCTGCGTATTGCGCGCGGGTGTGTATATTTAATAAACAAAACCCTATTAATTACAATTAAAATTGCAGTTCAAGAAATCTGAATTAAAACTGCTTGAAACTAACAGAGATTGTTTCTAAAATCACAGTTAAGAGAAATATTGTGTAAAAACAGAGTTAGATTATTTGACCTTAAAGAGCACCATATTTGTCAAAATTGAACATCGTTGGGTTATAACGCGGAGCCGCGTGTTACATTATAGTTTTATAGAATACTGCTGCCCTCTAGATCACCAAAATTAATTAAATTTCGGTATACATAACAAGCAATAATATAATTCAGCATGAATGGAATATTTTTGATGGTTGAGTATCATTTCGTAAATCCACGCTTATTTGTTTCACAGACTATTTGTAAATCAGAGATGAAATGACCTAGTTTTACTCGTTAGAGTGTCCTCAAGAATGAAGGGATTGTTGAGATAAATCTATAATTACTGGCATTATTTGGTCTGTGAAACTTTTGCTTTGGTCGTACCATAATTTTTAAAATACCAGCTGGTATTATTCAACCATTCAAGATCTTGTTAAAAAATTGAACAGAGTAATTAATAATTGTAATAGGCAGATAGAGTAAGTTATCTATCTACGTTCCTAAAACATGTCTTTTTATATTTAATTGTCATCAATGAGCAATGATAGCGCGAACAGAATAAAATAGATTAGAAATATTTATTTAGATTAAAACCACATATGAACTACCAAATATTGTGAATTGAAGGTGTTCGTGCAATAAAAGAAAGACAGTTGACTCATATATATATTAGTATTCATATCCATAAATATGAATTATTGTGAGGTCACAGCAGCGCGGGACGGATCGGCTTCAGGCCTGTATATATATATATATATATATATATATATATATATATATATATATATAGTGGGAAGAAAAAAGCTGCAGTAATAACAAAGTGGA
>JAQBSW010014174.1:0-12177 GCA_029291075.1 Eudiplozoon nipponicum
CAAAATAGTCTGCTCAATAACTGCAATTTCGCACAAGCCATAAAGGATCAGGCAATTCCGCCTCAAAATCCTACTAAAATTGTTACTCGATTTCTTTTCTATGGCATTTACTGCGTGCATTTACACAAAATAGTCTGCTCAATAACTGCAATTTCGCACAAGCCATAAAGGATCAGGCAATTCCGCCTCAAAATCCTACTAAAATTGTTACTTGATTTCTTTTCTATGGCATTTACTGCGTGCATTTACACAAAATAGTCTGCTCAATAACTGCAATTTCGCACAAGCCATAAAGGATCAGGCAATTCCGCCTCAAAATCCTACTAAAATTGTTACTTGATTTCTTTTCTATGGCATTTACTGCGTGCATTTACACAAAATAGTCTGCTCAATAACTGCAATTTCGCACAAGCCATAAAGGATCAGGCAATTCCGCCTCAAAATCCTACTAAAATTGTTACTTGATTTCTTGTCTATGGCATTTACTGCGTGCATTTACACAAAATAGTCTGCTCAATAACTGCAATTTCGCACAAGCCATAAAGGATCAGGCAATTCCGCCTCAAAATCCTACTAAAATTGTTACTCGATTTCTTTTCTATGGCATTTACTGCGTGCATTTACACAAAATAGTCTGCTCAATAACTGCAATTTCGCACAAGCCATAAAGGATCAGGCAATTCCGCCTCAAAATCCTACTAAAATTGTTACTTGATTTCTTTTCTATGGCATTTACTGCGTGCATTTACACAAAATAGTCTGCTCAATAACTGCAATTTCGCACAAGCCATAAAGGATCAGGCAATTCCGCCTCAAAATCCTACTAAAATTGTTACTTGATTTCTTTTCTATGGCATTTACTGCGTGCATTTACACAAAATAGTCTGCTCAATAACTGCAATTTCGCACAAGCCATAAAGGATCAGGCAATTCCGCCTCAAAATCCTACTAAAATTGTTACTTGATTTCTTTTCTATGGCATTTACTGCGTGCATTTACACAAAATAGTCTGCTCAATAACTGCAATTTCGCACAAGCCATAAAGGATCAGGCAATTCCGCCTCAAAATCCTACTAAAATTGTTACTTGATTTCTTGTCTATGGCATTTACTGCGTGCATTTACACAAAATAGTCTGCTCAATAACTGCAATTTCGCACAAGCCATAAAGGATCAGGCAATTCCGCCTCAAAATCCTACTATAATTGTTACTCGATTTCTTTTCTATGGCATTTACTGCGTGCATTTACACAAAATAGTCTGCTCAATAACTGCAATTTCGCACAAGCCATAAAGGATCAGGCAATTCCGCCTCAAAATCCTACTAAAATTGTTACTCGATTTCTTGTCTATGGCATTTACTGCGTGCATTTACACAAAATAGTCTGCTCAATAACTGCAATTTCGCACAAGCCATAAAGGATCAGACAATTCCGCCTCAAAATCCTATTATAATTGTTACTCGATTTCTTGTCTATGGCATTTACTGTGTGCATTTACCTAAAATAGTCTGTTCAATAAGAGCAATTTGGCATAAACCATCAGCCATCACGCTCAAGCTATAAAGAATCAAGCAATTCCGCCTCAAAATATTATTATAATTGTTATTCGATTTCTTGGCTATGGCATTTACTGCGTGCATTTACCCAAAGTAGTCTGTTCAATAACAGCAATTTCGCACAAGCCATCAGCAATCTCGCACAAGCCATAAAAGATCAGGCAATTCCGCCTCAAAATCCTACTAAATTGTTACTTGATTTCTTTTCTATGGCATTTACTGCGTGCATTTACACAAAATAGTCTGCTCAATAACTGCAATTTCGCACAAGCCATAAAGGATCAGGCAATTCCGCCTCAAAATCCTACTAAAATTGTTACTTGATTTCTTGTCTATGGCATTTACTGCGTGCATTTACACAAAATAGTCTGCTCAATAACTGCAATTTCGCACAAGCCATAAAGGATCAGGCAATTCCGCCTCAAAATCCTACTAAAATTTTTATTCGATTTCTTTTCTATGGCATTTACTGCGTGCATTTACACAAAATAGTCTGCTCAATAACTGCAATTTCGCACAAGCCATAAAGGATCAGGCAATTCCGCCTCAAAATCCTACTAAAATTGTTACTTGATTTCTTTTCTATGGCATTTACTGCGTGCATTTACACAAAATAGTCTGCTCAATAACTGCAATTTCGCACAAGCCATAAAGGATCAGGCAATTCCGCCTCAAAATCCTATTATAATTGTTACTTGATTTCTTGTCTATGGCATTTACTGCGTGCATTTACACAAAATAGTCTGCTCAATAACTGCAATTTCGCACAAGCCATAAAGGATCAGGCAATTCCGCCTCAAAATCCTACTAAAATTTTTACTTGATTTCTTTTCTATGGCATTTACTGCGTGCATTTACACAAAATAGTCTGCTCAATAACTGCAATTTCGCACAAGTCGTAAAGGATAAGGCAATTCCGCCTCATAACCCTAATAAAATTGTTCATTGATTTCTTGTCTATGGCATTTACTGCGTGGATTTACACAAAATAATCTGCTCAATAACTGCAATTTCGCACAAGCCATAAAGGATCAGGCAATTCCGCCTCAAAATCCTACTAAAATTGTTACTTAATTTCTTCTCTATGGCATTTACTACGTGCATTTACACAAAATAGTCTGCTCAATAACTGCAATTTCGCACAAGCCATAAAAGATCAGGCAATTCCGCCTCAAAATCCTACTAAAATTGTTACTTGATTTCTTGTCTATGGCATTAAATGCGTGCATTTACACAAAATAGTCTGCTCAATAACTGCAATTTCGCACTAGCCCTAAAGGATCAGGCAATTCCGCCTCAAAACCCTACTAAAATTGTTCCTTGATTTCTTGTCTATGGCATTTACTGCGTGCATTTACACAAAATAGTCTGCTCAATAACTGCAATTTCGCACAAGCCGTAAAGGATCAGGCAATTCCGCCTCAAAATCCTACTAAAATTGTTACTTGTTTTCTTCTCTATGGCATTTACTGCGTGCATTTACACAAAATAGTCTGCTCAATAACTGCAATTTCGCACAAGCCATAAAGGATCAGGCAAGTCCGCCTCAAAATCCTACTAAAATTGTTACTTGATTTCTTGTCTATGGCATTTACTGCGTGCATTTACACAAAATAGTCTGCTCAATAACTGCAATTTCGCACAAGCCATAAAGGATCAGGCAATTCCGCCTCAAAATCCTACTAAAATTGTTACTTGATTTCTTTTCTATGGCATTTACTGCGTGCATTTACACAAAATAGTCTGCTCAATAACTGCAATTTCGCACAAACCATAAAGGATGAGGCAATTCCGCATCAAAATCATAATATAATTGTTACTCGATTTCTTGTCTATGGCACTTACTATGTGCATTTACCCAAAATAGTCTGTTCAATAACAGAAATCTCGCACAAGCCATAAAGGGTCAGACAATACCGCCTCAAAATCCTATTATAATTGTTACTCGATTTCTTGTCTATGGCATTTACTGCTTGCATTTATCCAAAATAGTCTGTTCAATAACAGCAATCTCGCACAAGCCATAAAGGATCAGACAATTCCACCTCAAAATCCTATTATAATTGTTACTCGATTTCTTGTCTATGGCATTTACTGTGTGCATTTACCTAAAATAGTCTGTTCAATAAGAGCAATTTGGCATAAACCATCAGCCATCACGCACAAGCTATAAAGAATCAAGTAATTCCGACTGAAAATATAATTATAATTGTTATTCGATTTCTTGGCTATGGCATTTACTGCGTGCATTTACCCAAAGTAGTCTGTTCAATAACAGCAATTTCGCACAAGCCATCAGCAATCTCGCACAAGCCATAAAAGATCAGGCAATTCCGCCTCAAAATCCCACAAATATTGTTACTTGATTTCTATTCTATGGCATTTACTGCGTGCATTTATACAAACTAGTCTGCTCAATAACTGCAATTTCGCACAAGCCATAAAGGATCAGGCAATTCCGCCTCAAAATCCTACTAAAATTGTTAATTGATTTCTTTTCTATGGCATTTACTGCGTGCATTTACACAAAATAGACTGCTCAATAACTGCAATTTCGCACAAGCCATGAAGGATCAGGCAATTCCGCCTCAAAATCTTACTAAAATTTTTATTCGATTTCTTTTCTATGGCATTTACTGCGTGCATTTACACAAAATAGTCTGCCCAATAACTGCAATTTCGCACAATCCATAAAGGATCAGACAATTCCGCCTCAAAATCCTACTATAATTGTTACTCGATTTCTTGTCTATGGCATTTACTGTGTGCATTTACCTAAAATAGTCTGTTCAAAAAGAGCAATTTGGCATAAACCATCAGCCATCACGCTCAAGCTATAAAGAATCAAGCAATTCCGCCTCAAAATATTATTATAATTGTTATTCGATTTCTTGGCTATGGCATTTACTGTGTGCATTTACCCAAAGTAGTCTGTTCAATAACAGCAATTTCGCACAAGCCATCAGCAATCTTGCACAAGCCATAAAAGATCAGGCAATTCCGCCTCAAAATCCTACTAAAATTGTTACTTGATATCTTGTCTATGGCATTTACTGCGTGCATTTACACAAAATAGTCTGCTCAATAACTGCAATTTCGCACAAGCCATAAAGGATCAGGCAATTCCGCCTCAAAATCCTATTATAATTGTTACTCGATTTCTTTTCTATGGCATTTACTGCTTGCATTTACACAAAATAGTCTGCTCAATAACTGCAATTTCGCACAAGCCATAAAGGATCAGGCAATTCCGCCTCAAAATCCTACTAAAATTGTTACTTGATTTCTTTTTCTATGGCATTTACTGCGTGCATTTACACAAAATAGTCTGCTCAATAACTGCAATTTCGCACAAGCCATAAAGGATCAGGAAATTCCGCCTCAAAATCCTACTAAAATTGTTACTTGATTTCTTTTCTATGGCATTTACTGCGTGCTTTTACACAAAATAGACTGCTCAATAACAGCAATTTCGCACAAGCCATAAAGGATCAGGCATTTCCGACTCAAAATCCTACTAAAATTGTTATTCGATTTCTTTTCTGTGGCGTTTACTGCGTGCATTTACACAAAATAGTCTGCTCAATAACTGCAATTTCGCACAAGCCATAAAGGATCAGGCAATTCCGCCTCAAAATCCTACTATAATTGTTACTTGATTTCTTTTCTATGGCATTTACTGCGTGCATTTACACAAAATAGTCTGCTCAATAACTGCAATTTCGCACAAGCCCTAAAGGATCAGGCAATTCCGCCTCAAAATCCTATTATAATTGTTACTCGATTTCTTTTCTATGGCATTTACTGCGTGCATTTACACAAAATAGTCTGCTCAATAACTGCAATTTCGCGCAAGCCATAAAGGATCAGGCAATTCCGCCTCAAAATCCTACTAAAATTGTTACATGATTTCTTTTCTATGGCATTTACTGCGTGCATTTACACAAAATAGTCTGCTCAATAACTGCAATTTCGCACAAGCCATAAGGGATCAGGCAATTCCGCCTCAAAATCCTATTATAATTGTTACTCGACTTCTTTTCTATGGCACTTACTGCGTGCATTTACACAAAATAGTCTGCTCAATAACTGCAATTTCGCACAAGCCATAAAAGATCAGGCAATTCCGCCTCAAAATCCTAAAAAATTGTTACTTGATTTCTTGTCTATGGCATTAACTGCGTGCATTTACACAAAATAGTCTGCTCAATTACTGCAATTTCGCACAAGCCCTAAAGGATCAGGCAATTCTGCCTCAAAACCCTACTAAAATTGTTCCTTGATTTCTTGTCTATGGCATTTACTGCGTGCATTTACACAAAATAATCTGCTCAATAACTGCAATTTCGCACAAGCCATAAAGGATCAGGCAATTCCGCCTCAAAATCCTACTAAAATTGTTACTTGTTTTCTTCTCTATGGCATTTACTGCGTGCATTTACACAAACCAGTCTGCTCAATAACTGCAATTTCGCACAAGCCATAAAGGATCAGGCAATTCCGCCTCAAAATCCTACTAAAATTGTTACTTGATTTCTTGTCTATGGCATTTACTGCGTGCATTTACACAAAATAGTCTGCTCAATAAATGCAATTTCGCACAAGCCATAAAGGATCAGGCAATTCCGCCTCAAAATCCTACTAAAATTGGTACTTGATTTCTTGTCTATGGCATTTACTGCGTGCATTTACACAAAATAGTCTGCTCAATAACTGCAATTTCGCACAAACCATAAAGGATGAGGCAATTCCGCATCAAAATCATAATATAATTGTTACTCGATTTCTTGTCTATGGCACTTACTATGTGCATTTACCCAAAATAGTCTGTTCAATAACAGAAATCTCGCACAAGCCATAAAGGGTCAGGCAATACCGCCTCAAAATCCTATTATAATTGTTACTCGATTTCTTGTCTATGGCATTTAATGCTTGCATTTATCCAAAATAGTCTGTTCAATAACAGCAATCTCGCACAAGCCATAAAGGATCAGACAATTCCGCCTCAAAATCCTATTAAAATTGTTACTCGATTTCTTGTCTATGGCATTTACTGTGTGCATTTACCCAAAATAGTCTGTTCAATAAGAGCAATTTGGCATAAACCATCAGCCATCACGCACAACCTATAAAGAATCAAGCAATTCCGCCTCAAAATATTATTATAATTGTTATTCGATTTCTTGACTATGGCATTTACTGCGTGCATTTACCCAAAGTAGTCTGTTCAATAGCAGCAATTTCGCACAAGCCATCAGCAATCTCGCACAAGCCATAAAAGATCAGGCAATTCCGCCTCAAAATCCCACTAATATTGTTACTTGATTTCTATTCTATGGCATTTACTGCGTGCATTTATACAAACTAGTCTGCTCAATAACTGCAATTTCGCACAAGCCATAAAGGATCAGGCAATTCCGCCACAAAATCCTACTAAAATTGTTACTTGATTTCTTGTCTATGGCATTTATTGCGTGCATTTACACAAAATAGACTGCTCAATAACTGCAATTTCGCACAAGCCATGAAGGATCAGGCAATTCCGCCTCAAAATCTTACTAAAATTTTTATTCGATTTCTTTTCTATGGCATTTACTGCGTGCATTTACACAAAATATTCTGCTCAATAACTGCAATTTCGCACAAGCCATAAAGGATCAGACAATTCCGCCTCAAAATCCTATTTTTAAATGTTACTCGATTTCTTGTCTATGGCATTTACTGTGTGCATTTACCTAAAATAGTCTGTTCAAAAAGAGCAATTTGGCATAAACCATCAGCCATCACGCTCAAGCTATAAAGAATCAAGCAATTCCGCCTCAAAATATTATTATTATTGTTATTCGATTTCTTCGCTATGGCATTTACTGTGTGAATTTACCCAAAGTAGTCTGTTCAATAACAGCAATTTCGCACAAGCCATCAGCAATCTTGCACAAGCCATAAAAGATCAGGCAATTCCGCCTCAAAATCCTACTACAATTGTTACTTGATATCTTGTCTATGGCATTTACTGCGTGCATTTACACAAAATAGTCTGCTCAATAATTGCAATTTCGCACAAGCCATAAAGGATCAGGCAATTCCGCCACAAAATCCTACTAAAATTGTAACTTGATTTCTTGTCTAAGGCATTTACTGCGTGCATTTACACAAAATAGTCTGCTCAAAAACTGCAATTTCGCACAAGCCATGAAGGATCCGGCAATTCCGCCTCAAAATCCTACTAAAATTGTTACTTGATTTCTTTTCTATGGCATTTACTGCGTGCATTTACACAAAATAGTCTGCTCAATAACTGCAATTTCGCAAAAGCCATAAAGGATCAGGAAATTCCGCCTCAAAATCCTACTAAAATTGTTACTTGATTTCTTGTCTATGGCATTTACTGCGTGCTTTTACACAAAATAGACTGCTCAATAACTGCAATTTCGCACAAGCCATAAAGGATCAGGCAATTCCGCCTCAAAATCTTACTAAAATTTTTATTCGATTTCTTTTCTATGGCATTTACTGCGTGCATTTACACAAAATAGTCTGCTCAATAACAGCAATTCCGCACAAGCCATAAAGGATCAGGCAATTCCGCCTCAAAATCCTATTATAATTGTTACTTGATTTCTTGTCTTTTGCATTTACTGCGTGCATTTACACAAAATAGTCTGCTCAATAACTGCAATTTCGCACAAGCCCTAAAGGATCAGGCAATTCCGCCTCAAAATCCTATTATAATTGTTACTCGATTTCTTTTCTATGGCATTTACTACGTGCATTTACACAAAATAGTCTGCTCAATAACTGCAATTTCGCACAAGCCATAAAGGATCAGGAAATTCTGCCTCAAAATCCTATTATAATTGTTACTTGATTTCTTGTCTATGGCATTTACTGCGTGGATTTACAGAAAATAGTCTGCTCAATAACTGCAATTTCGCACAAGCCATAAAGGATCAGGCAATTCCGCCTCAAAATCCTATTATAATTGTTACTCGATTTCTTTTCTATGGCATTTACTGCGTGCATTTACAAGTAAAGATCTGTAATTTTGTTTCGCACAAGCCGCAAAAGGATCGACAATTCGCCACACAGTCGAATTTTTACTTGATTTCTTTTCTATGGCATTTACCGCGTGCATTTACACAAAATAGTCTGCTCAATAACTGCAATTTCACACAAGCCATAAAGGATCAGGCAATTCCGCCTCAAAATCCTATTATAATTGTTACTCGATTTCTTTTCTATGGCATTTACTGCGTGCATTTACACAAAATAGTCTGATCAATAACTGCAATTTCGCAAAAGCCATAAAGGATCAGGCAATTCCGCATCAAAATCATACTAAAATTGTTACTCGATTTCTTTTCTATGGCATTTACTGCGTGCATTTACACAAATAGTCTGCTCAATAACTGCAATTTCGCACAAGCCATAAAGGATCAGGCAATTCCGCCTCAAAATCTTACTAAATTTGCTATTCGATTTCTTTTCTATGGCATATACTGCGTGCATTTACACAAAATAATCTGCTCAATAACTGCAATTTCGCACAAGCCATAAAGGATCAGGCAATTTCGCCTCAAAATCCTATTATAATTGTTACTGGATTTCTTTTCTATAGCATTTACTGCGTGCATTTACACAAAATAGTCTGATCAATAACTGCAATTTCGCACTAGCCATAAAGGATCAGGCAATTCCGCCTCAAAATCCTATTATAATTGTTACTCGATTTCTTTCTATGGCATTTACTGCGTGCATTTACACAAAATAGTCTGCTCAATTACTGCAATTTCGCACAAGCCATAAAGGATCAGGCAATTCCGCCTCAAAATCCTACTAAAATTTTTACTTGATTTCTTTTCTATGGCATTTACTACGTGCATTTACACAAAATAGTCTGCTCAATAACTGCAATTTCGCACAAGCCATAAAAGATCAGGCAATTCCGCCTCAAAATCCTATTATAATTGTTACTTGATTTCTTGTCTATGGCATTTACTGCGTGCATTTGCCCAAAATAATCTGCTCAATAACTGCAATTTCGCACAAGCCATAAAGGATCAGGCAATTCCGACTCAAAACCCTACTAAAATTGTTCCTTGATTTCTTGTCTATGGCATTTACTGCGTGCATTTAAACAAAATAGTCTGCTCAATAACTGCAATTTCGCACAAGCCATAAAGGATCAGGCAATTCCGCCTGAAAATCCTATTATAATTGTTACTCGATTTCTTTTCTATGGCATTTACTGTGTGCATTTACACAAAATTGTCTGCTCAATAACTGCAATTTCGCACAAGCCATAAAGGATCAGGCAATTCCGCCTCAAAATCCTACTAAAATTGTTGCTTGATTTCTTGTCTATGGCATTTACTGCGTGCATTTACACAAAATAGTCTGCTCCATAACTGCAATTTCGCACAAGCCATAAAGGATCAGGCAATTCCGCCTCAAAATCCTACTAAAATTGTTACTTGATTTCTTTTCTATGGCATTTACTGCGTGCATTTTCACAAAATATTCTGCTCAATAACTGCAATTTCGCACAAGCCATAAAGGATCAGGCAATTCCGCCTCAAAATCCTACTAAAATTGATACTTGATTTCTTTTCTATGGCATTTACTGCGTGCATTTACACAAAATAGTCTGCTCAATAACTGAAATTTCGCACAAGCCATAAAGGATCAGGCAATTCCGCCTCAAAATCCTATTATAATTGTTACTCGATTTCTTTTCTATGGCATTTACTGCGTGCATTTACACAAAATAGTCTGCTGAATAAATGCAATTTCGCACAAGCCATAAAGGATCAGGCAATTCCGCCTCAAAATCCTATTATAATTGTTACTCGATTTCTTTTCTATGGCATTTACTGCGTGCATTTACACAAAATAGTCTTCTTAATAACTGCAATTTCGCACAAGCCATAAAGGATCAGGCAATTCCGCCTCAAAATCCTACTAAAATTGTTACTTGATATCTTTTCTATGGCATTTACTGCGTGCATTTACACAAAATAGTCTGCTCAATAACTGCAATTTCGCACAAACCATAAAGGATCAGGCAATTCCGCCTCAAAATCCTACTAAAATTGTTACTTGATTTCTTTTCTAGGGCATTTACTGCGTGCATTTACACAAAATAGTCTGCTCAATAGCTGCAATTTCGCACAAGCCATAAAGGATCAGGCAATTCCGCCTCATAATACTATTATAATTGTTACTCGATTTCTTTTCTATGGCATTTACTGCGTGCATTTACACAAAATAGTCTGCTCAATAACTGCAATTTCGCACAAGCCATAAAGGATCAGGAAATTCCGCCTCAAAATCCTACTAAAATTGTTACTTGATTTCTTGTCAATGGCATTTACTGCGTGCTTTTACACAAAATAGACTGCTCAATAACTGCAATTTCGCACAAGCCATAAAGGATCAGGCAATTCCGCCTCAAAATCCTATTATAATTGTTACTCGATTTCTTTTCTATGGCATTTCCTGCGTGCATTTACACAAAATAGTCTGCTCAATAACTGCAATTTCGCACAAGCCATAAAGGATCAGGCAATTCCGCCTCAAAATCCTACTAAAATTGTTACTTAATTTCTTCTCTATGGCATTTACTGCGTGCATTTACACAAAATAGTCTGCTCAATAACTGCAATTTCGCGCAAGCCATAAAAGATGAGGCAATTCCGCCCCAAATCCTACTAAAATTGTTACTTGATTTCTTTTCTATGGCATTTATTGCGTGCATTTACACAAAATATTCTGCTCAATAACTGCAATTTCGCAAAATCCATAAAGGATCAGGCAATTCCGCCTCAAAATCCACCTAACATTGTTACTTGATATCTTGTCTATGGCATTTACTGCGTGCATTTAAACAAAATAGTCTGCTCAATAATTGCAATTTCGCACAAGCCATAAAGGATCAGGCAATTCCGCCACAAAATCCTACTAAAATTGTTACTTGATTTCTTGTCTAAGGCATTTACTGCGTGCATTTACACAAAATAGTCTGCTCAATAACTGCAATTTCGCACAAGCCATAAAGGATCAGGCAATTCCGCCTCAAAATCATACTAAAATTGTTACTAGATTTCTTTTCTATGGCATTTACTGTGTGCATTTACACAAAATAGTCTACTCAATAACTGCAATTTCGCACAAGCCATAAAGGATCAGGCAATTCCGCCTCAAAATCCTACTAAAATTGTTAATTGATTTCTTTTCTATGGCATTTACTGCGTGCATTTACACAAAATAGTCCGCTCAATTACTGCAATTTCGCACAAGCCATAAAGGATCAGGCAATTCCGCCTCAAAATCCTATTATAATTGTTACTCCATTTCTTTTCTATGGCATTTACTGCGTGCATTTACACAAAATAGTCTGCTCAATAACTGCAATTTCGCACAAGCCATAAAGGATCAGGCAATTCCGACTCAAAACCCTACTAAAATTGTTCCTTGATTTCTTGTCTATGGCATTTACTGCGTGCATTTACACAAAATAGTCTGCTCAATAACTGCAATTTCGCACAAGCCATAAAGGATCAGACAATTCCGCCTCAAAATCCTACTAAAATTGTTACTTGATTTCTTTTCTATGGCATT
>JAQBSW010014175.1:0-12176 GCA_029291075.1 Eudiplozoon nipponicum
ATCCTTTATGGCCTGTGCGAAATTGCAGTTATTGAGCACACTATTTTGTGTAAATGCACGCAGTAAATGCCATAGAAAAGAAATCGAGTAACACTTTTAGTAGGATTTTGAGGCGGAATTGCCTGATCTTTTATGGCTTGTGCGAAATTGCAGTTATTGATCAGACTATTTTGTGTAAAGGCACGCAGTAAATGCCATAGAAAAGAAATCAAGTAACAATTTTAGTAGGATTTTGAGGCGGAATTGCCTGATCCTTTATGGCTTGTGCGAAATTGCAGTTATTGAGCAGACTATTTTGTGTAAATGCACGCAGTAAATGCCATAGAAAAGAAATCAAGTAACAATTTTAGTAGGATTTTGAGGCGGAATTGCCTGATCCTTTATGGCTTGTGCGAAATTGCAGTTATTGAGCAGACTATTTTGTGTAAATGCACGCAGTAAATGCCATAGAAAAGAAATCGAGTAACACTTTTAGTAGGATTTTGAGGCGGAATTGCCTGATCTTTATGGCTTGTGCGAAATTGCAGTTATTGATCAGACTATTTTGTGTAAAGGCACGCAGTAAATGCCATAGAAAAGAAATCGAGTAACAATTATAATAGGATTTTGAGGCGGAATTGCCTGATCCTTTATGGCTTGTGCGAAATTGCAGTTATTGAGCAGACTATTTTGTGTAAATGCACGCAGTAAATGCCATAGAAAAGAAATCAAGTAACAATTTTAGTAGGATTTTGAGGCGGAATTGCCTAATCCTTTATGGCCTGTGCGAAATTGCAGTTATTGAGCAGACTATTTTGTGTAAATGCACGCAGTAAATGCCATAGAAAAGAAATCAAGTAACAATTTTAGTAGGATTTTGAGGCGGAATTGCCTGATCCTTTATGGCTTGTGCGAAATTGCAGTTATTGAGCAGACTATTTTGTGTAAATGCACGCAGTAAATGCCATAGACAAGAAATCAAGTAACAATTTTAGTAGGATTTTGAGGCGGAATTGCCTGATCCTTTATGGCTTGTGCGAAATTGCAGTTATTGATCAGACTATTTTGTGTAAATGCACGCAGTAAATGCCATAGAAAAGAAATCAAGTAACAATTTTAGTAGGATTTTGAGGCGGAATTGCCTGATCCTTTATGGCTTGTGCGAAATTGCAGTTATTGAGCAGACTATTTTGTGTAAATGCACGCAGTAAATGCCATAGAAAAGAAATCGAGTAACAATTATAATAGGATTTTGAGGCGGAATTGCCTGATCCTTTATGGCTTGTGCGAAATTGCAGTTATTGAGCAGACTATTTTGTGTAAATGCACGCAGTAAATGCCATAGAAAAGAAATCGAGTAACAATTATAATAGGATTTTGAGGCGGAATTGCCTGATCCTTTATGGCTTGTGCGAAATTGCAGTTATTGAGCAGACTATTTTGTGTAAATGCACGCAGTAAATGCCATAGAAAAGAAATCAAGTAACAATTTTAGTAGGATTTTGAGGCGGAATTGCCTGATCCTTTATGGCTTGTGCGAAATTGCAGTTATTGAGCAGACTATTTTGTGTAAATGCACGCAGTAAATGCCATAGAAAAGAAATCGAGTAACAATTTTAGTAGGATTTTGAGGCGGAATTGTCTGATCCTTTATGGCTTGTGCGAAATTGCAGTTATTGAGCAGACTATTTTGTGTAAATGCACGCAGTAAATGCCATAGAAAAGAAATCGAGTAACAATTATAGTAGGATTTTGAGGCGGAATTGCCTGATCTTTTATGGCTTGTGCGAAATTGCAGTTATTGAGCAGACTATTTTGTGTAAATGCACGCAGTAAATGCCACAGAAAAGAAATCAAGTAACAATTTTAGTAGGATTTTGAGGCGGAATTGCCTGATCCTTTATGGCTTGTGCGAAATTGCAGTTATTGAGCAGACTATTTTGTGTAAATGCACGCAGTAAATGCCATAGAAAAGAAATCGAGTAACAATTATAATAGGATTTTGAGGCGGAATTGCCTGATCCTTTATGGCTTGTGCGAAATTGCAGTTATTGAGCAGACTATTTTGTGTAAATGCACGCAGTAAATGCCATAGAAAAGAAATCAATTAACAATTTTAGTAGGATTTTGAGGCGGAATTGCCTGATCCTTTATGGCTTGTGCGAAATTGCAGTTATTGAGCAGACTATTTTGTGTAAATGCACGCAGTAAATGCCATAGAAAAGAAATCGAGTAACAATTTTAGTAGGATTTTGAGGCGGAATTGCCTGATCCTTTATGGCTTGTGCGAAATTGCAGTTATTGAGCAGACTATTTTGTGTAAATGCACGCAGTAAATGCCATAGAGAAGAAATCAAGTAACAATTTTAGTAGGATTTTGAGGCGGAATTGCCTCATCCTTTATGGCCTGTGCGAAATTGCAGTTATTGAGCAGACTATTTTGTGTAAATGCACGCAGTAAATGCCATAGAAAAGAAATCAAGTAACAATTTTAGTAGGATTTTGAGGCGGAATTGCCTGATCCTTTATAGCTTGTGCGAAATTGCAGTTATTGAGCAGACTATTTTGTGTAAATGCACGCAGTAAATGCCATAGAAAAGAAATCGAGTAACAATTTTAGTAGGATTTTGAGGCGGAATTGCCTGATCCTTTATGGCTTGTGCGAAATTGCAGTTATTGAGCAGACTATTTTGTGTAAATGCACGCAGTAAATGCCATAGAAAAGAAATCGAGTAACAATTTTAGTAGGATTTTGAGGCGGAATTGCCTGATCCTTTATGGCTTGTGCGAAATTGCAGTTATTGATCAGACTATTTTGTGTAAAGGCACGCAGTAAATGCCATAGAAAAGAAATCGAGTAACAATTATAATAGGATTTTGAGGCGGAATTGCCTGATCCTTTATGGCTTGTGCGAAATTGCAGTTATTGAGCAGACTATTTTGTGTAAATGCACGCAGTAAATGCCATAGAAAAGAAATCAAGTAACAATTTTAGTAGGATTTTGAGGCGGAATTGCCTAATCCTTTATGGCCTGTGCGAAATTGCAGTTATTGAGCACACTATTTTGTGTAAATGCACGCAGTAAATGCCATAGAAAAGAAATCGAGTAACACTTTTAGTAGGATTTTGAGGCGGAATTGCCTGATCTTTTATGGCTTGTGCGAAATTGCAGTTATTGATCAGACTATTTTGTGTAAAGGCACGCAGTAAATGCCATAGAAAAGAAATCAAGTAACAATTTTAGTAGGATTTTGAGGCGGAATTGCCTGATCCTTTATGGCTTGTGCGAAATTGCAGTTATTGAGCAGACTATTTTGTGTAAATGCACGCAGTAAATGCCATAGAAAAGAAATCAAGTAACAATTTTAGTAGGATTTTGAGGCGGAATTGCCTGATCCTTTATGGCTTGTGCGAAATTGCAGTTATTGATCAGACTATTTTGTGTAAAGGCACGCAGTAAATGCCATAGAAAAGAAATCGAGTAACAATTATAATAGGATTTTGAGGCGGAATTGCCTGATCCTTTATGGCTTGTGCGAAATTGCAGTTATTGAGCAGACTATTTTGTGTAAATGCACGCAGTAAATGCCATAGAAAAGAAATCGAGTAACACTTTTAGTAGGATTTTGAGGCGGAATTGCCTGATCTTTTATGGCTTGTGCGAAATTGCAGTTATTGATCAGACTATTTTGTGTAAAGGCACGCAGTAAATGCCATAGAAAAGAAATCGAGTAACAATTATAATAGGATTTTGAGGCGGAATTGCCTGATCCTTTATGGCTTGTGCGAAATTGCAGTTATTGAGCAGACTATTTTGTGTAAATGCACGCAGTAAATGCCATGGAAAAGAAATCGAGTAACAATTTTAGTAGGATTTTGAGGCGGAATTGCCTGATCCTTTATGGCTTGTGCGAAATTGCAGTTATTGATCAGACTATTTTGTGTAAATGCACGCAGTAAATGCCATAGAAAAGAAATCGAGTAACAATTATAATAGGATTTTGAGGCGGAATTGCCTGATCCTTTATGGCTTGTGCGAAATTGCAGTTATTGAGCAGACTATTTTGTGTAAATGCACGCAGTAAATGCCATAGAAAAGAAATCAAGTAACAATTTTAGTAGGATTTTGAGGCGGAATTGCCTGATCCTTTATGGCTTGTGCGAAATTGCAGTTATTGAGCAGACTATTTTGTGTAAATGCACGCAGTAACTGCCATAGAAAAGAAATCGAGTAACAATTATAATAGGATTTTGAGGCGGAATTGCCTGATCCTTTATGGCTTGTGCGAAATTGCAGTTATTGAGCAGACTATTTTGTGTAAATGCACGCAGTAAATGCCATAGAAAAGAAATCGAGTAACAATTTTAGTAGGATTTTGAGGCGGAATTGCCTGATCCTTTATGGCTTGTGCGAAATTGCAGTTATTGAGCAGACTATTTTGTGTAAATGCACGCAGTAAATGCCATAGAAAAGAAATCGAGTAACAATTATAATAGGATTTTGAGGCGGAATTGCCTGATCCTTTATGGCTTGTGCGAAATTGCAGTTATTGAGCAGACTATTTTGTGTAAATGCACGCAGTAAATGCCATAGAAAAGAAATCGAGTAACAATTATAATAGGATTTTGAGGCGGAATTGCCTGATCCTTTATGGCTTGTGCGAAATTGCAGTTATTGATCAGACTATTTTGTGTAAATGCACGCAGTAAATGCCATAGAAAAGAAATCAAGTAACAATTATAATAGGATTTTGAGGCGGAATTGCCTGATCCTTTATGGCTTGTGCGAAATTGCAGTTATTGAGCAGACTATTTTGTGTAAATGCACGCAGTAAATGCCATAGAAAAGAAATCGAGTAACAATTATAATAGGATTTTGAGGCGGAATTGCCTGATCCTTTATGGCTTGTGCGAAATTGCAGTTATTGAGCAGACTATTTTGTGTAAATGCACGCAGTAAATGCCATAGAAAAGAAATCGAGTAACAACTTTAGTAGGATTTTGAGGCGGAATTGCCTGATCCTTTATGGCTTGTGCGAAATTGCAGTTATTGAGCAGACTATTTTGTGTAAATGCACGCAGTAAATGCCATAGAAAAGAAATCAATTAACAATTTTAGTAGGATTTTGAGGCGGAATTGCCTGATCCTTTATGGCTTGTGCGAAATTGCAGTTATTGAGCAGACTATTTTGTGTAAATGCACGCATTAAATGCCATAGAAAAGAAATCGAGTAACAATTATAATAGGATTTTGAGGCGGAATTGCCTGATCCTTTATGGCTTGTGCGAAATTGCAGTTATTGAGCAGACTATTTTGTGTAAATGCACGCAGTAAATGCCATAGAAAAGAAATCAAGTAACAATAATAATAGGATTTTGAGGCGGAATTGCCTGATCCTTTATGGCTTGTGCGAAATTGCAGTTATTGAGCAGACTATTTTGTGTAAATGCACGCAGTAAATGCCATAGAAAAGAAATCAAGTAACAATTTTAGTAGGATTTTGAGGCGGAATTGCCTGATCCTTTATGGCTTGTGCGAAATTTCAGTTATTGAGCAAACTATTTTGTGTAAATGCACGCAGTAAATGCCATAGAATAGAAATCGAGTAACAATTATAATAGGATTTTGAGGCGGAATTGCCTGATCCTTTATGGCTTGTGCGAAATTGCAGTTATTGAGCAGACTATTTTGTGTAAATGCACGCAGTAAATGCCATAGAAAAGAAATCAAGTAACAATTTTAGTAGGATTTTGAGGCGGAATTGCCTGATCCTTTATGGCTTGTGCGAAATTGCAGTTATTGAGCAGACTATTTTGTGTAAATGCACGCAGTAAATGCCATAGAAAAGAAATCGAGTAACAATTATAATAGGATTTAGAGGCGGAATTGCCTGATCCTTTATGGCTTGTGCGAAATTGCAGTTATTGATCAGACTATTTTGTGTAAATGCACGCAGTAAATGCCATAGAAAAGAAATCGAGTAACAATTATAATAGGATTTTGAGGCGGAATTGCCTGATCCTTTATGGCTTGTGCGGAATTGCAGTTATTGAGCAGACTATTTTGTGTAAATGCACGCAGTAAATGCCATAGAAAAGAAATCAAGTAACAATTTTAGTAGGATTTTGAGGCGGAATTGCCTGATCCTTTATGGCTTGTGCGAAATTGCAGTTATTGAGCAGACTATTTTGTGTAAATGCACGCAGTAAATGCCATAGAAAAGAAATCAAGTAACAATTTTAGTAGGATTTTGAGGCGGAATTGCCTGATCCTTTATGGCTTGTGCGAAATTGCAGTTATTGAGCAGACTATTTTGTGTAAATGCACGCAGTAAATGCCATAGAAGAGAAATCGAGTAACAATTATAATAGGATTTTGAGGCGGAATTGCCTGATCCTTTATGGCTTCTGCGAAATTGCAGTTATTGAGCAGACTATTTTGTGTAAATGCACGCAGTAAATGCCATAGAAAAGAAATCAAGTAACAATTTTAGTAGGATTTTGAGGCGGAATTGCCTGATCCTTTATGGCCTGTGCGAAATTGCAGTTATTGAGCACACTATTTTGTGTAAATGCACGCAGTAAATGCCATAGAAAAGAAATCGAGTAACAATTATAATAGGATTTTGTGGCGGAATTGCCTGATCCTTTATGGCTTGTGCGAAATTGCAGTTATTGAGCAGACTATTTTGTGTAAATGCACGCAGTAAATGCCATAGAAAAGAAATCAATTAACAATTTTAGTAGGATTTTGAGGCGGAATTGCCTGATCCTTTATGGCTTGTGCGAAATTGCAGTTATTGATCAGACTATTTTGTGTAAATGCACGCAGTAAATGCCATAGAAAAGAAATCGAGTAACAATTATAATAGGATTTTGAGGCGGAATTGCCTGATCCTTTATGGCTTGTGCGAAATTGCAGTTATTGAGCAGACTATTTTGTGTAAATGCACGCAGTAAATGCCATAGAAAAGAAATCAAGTAACAATTTTAGTAGGATTTTGAGGCGGAATTGCCTGATCCTTTATGGCTTGTGCGAAATTGCAGTTATTGAGCAGACTATTTTGTGTAAATGCACGCAGTAAATGCCATAGAAAAGAAATCGAGTAACACTTTTAGTAGGATTTTGAGGCGGAATTGCCTGATCCTTTATGGCTTGTGCGAAATTGCAGTTATTGAGCAGACTATTTTGTGTAAATGCACGCAGTAAATGCCATAGAAAAGAAATCGAGTAACACTTTTAGTAGGATTTTGAGGCGGAATTGCCTGATCTTTTATGGCTTGTGCGAAATTGCAGTTATTGATCAGAATATTTTGTGTAAATGCACGCTGTAAATGCCATAGAAAAGAAATCGAGTAACAATTATAATAGCATTTTGAGGCGGAATTGCCTAATCCTTTATGGCTTGTGCGAAATTGCAGTTATTGAGCAGACTATTTTGTGTAAATGCACGCAGTCAATGCCATAGAAAAGAAATCGAGTAACAATTATAATAGGATTTTGAGGCGGAATTGCCTGATCCTTTATGGCTAGTGCGAAATTGCAGTTATTGAGCAGACTATTTTGTGTAAATGCACGCAGTAAATGCCATAGAAAAGAAATCATGTAACAATTTTAGTAGGATTTTGAGGCGGAATTGCCTGATCCTTTATGGCTTGTGCGAAATTGCAGTTATTGAGCAGACTATTTTGTGTAAATGCACGCAGTAAATGCCATAGAAAAGAAATCGAGTAACAATTATAATAGGATTTTGAGGCGGAATTGCCTGATCCTTTATGGCTTGTGCGAAATTGCAGTTATTAATCAGACTATTTTGTGTAAATGCACGCAGTAAATGCCATAGAAAAGAAATCGAGTAACAATTATAATAGGATTTTGAGGCGGAATTGCCTGATCCTTTATGGCTTGTGCGAAATTGCAGTTATTGAGCAGACTATTTTGTGTAAATGCACGCAGTAAATGCCATAGAAAAGAAATCAAGTAACAATTTTAGTAGGATTTTGAGGCGGAATTGCCTAATCCTTTATGGCCTGTGCGAAATTGCAGTTATTGAGCACACTATTTTGTGTAAATGCACGCAGTAAATGCCATAGAAAAGAAATCAAGTAACAATTTTAGTAGGATTTTGAGGCGGAATTGCATGATCCTTTATGGCTTGTGCGAAATTGCAGTTATTGAGCAGACTATTTTGTGTAAATGCACGCAGTAAATGCCATAGAAAAGAAATCAAGTAACAATTTTAGTAGGATTTTGAGGCGGAATTGCCTGATCCTTTATGGCTTGTGCGAAATTGCAGTTATTGAGCAGACTATTTTGTGTAAATGCACGCAGTAAATGCCATAGAAAAGAAATCAAGTAACAATTTTAGTAGGATTTTGAGGCGGAATTGCCTGATCCTTTATGGCTTGTGCGAAATTGCAGTTATTGAGCAGACTATTTTGTGTAAATGCACGCAGTAAATGCCATAGAAAAGAAATCGAGTAACAATTTTAGTAGGATTTTGAGTCGGAATTGCCTGATCCTTTATGGCTTGTGCGAAATTGCAGTTATTGAGCAGACTATTTTGTGTAAATGCACGCAGTAAATGCCATAGAAAAGAAATCAAGTAACAATTTTAGTAGGATTTTGAGGCGGAATTGCCTAATCCTTTATGGCCTGTGCGAAATTGCAGTTATTGAGCACACTATATTTTGTGTAAATGCACGCAGTAAATGCCATAGAAAAGAAATCGAGTAACAATTATAATAGGATTTTGAGGCGGAATTGCCTGATCCTTTATGGCTTGTGCGAAATTGCAGTTATTGAGCAGACTATTTTGTGTAAATGCACGCAGTAAATGCCATAGAAAAGAAATCAATTAACAATTTTAGTAGGATTTTGAGGCGGAATTGCCTGATCCTTTATGGCTTGTGCGAAATTGCAGTTATTGAGCAGACTATTTTGTGTAAAGGCACGCAGTAAATGCCATAGAAAAGAAATCGAGTAACAATTATAGTAGGATTTTGAGGCGGAATTGCCTGATCCTTTATGGCTTGTGCGAAATTGCAGTTATTGAGCAGACTATTTTGTGTAAATGCACGCAATAAATGCCATAGGAAAGATATCGAGTAACACTTTTAGTAGGATTTTGAGGCGGAATTGCCTGATCATTTATGGCTTGTGCGAAATTGCAGTTATTGATCAGACTATTTTGTGTAAATGCACGCAGTAAATGCCATAGAAAAGAAATCGAGTAACAATTATAATAGGATTTTGAGGCGGAATTGCCTGATCCTTTATGGCTTGTGCGAAATTGCAGTTATTGAGCAGACTATTTTGTGTAAATGCACGCAGTAAATGCCATAGAAAAGAAATCAAGTAACAATTTTAGTAGGATTTTGAGGCGGAATTGCCTAATCCTTTATGGCTTGTGCGAAATTGCAGTTATTGAGCAGACTATATTTTGTGTAAATGCACGCAGTAAATGCCATAGAAAAGAAATCGAGTAACACTTTTAGTAGGATTTTGTGGCGGAATTGCCTGATCCTTTATGGCTTGTGCGAAATTGCAGTTATTGATCAGACTATTTTGTGTAAAGGCACGCAGTAAATGCCATAGAAAAGAAATCAATTAACAATTTTAGTAGGATTTTGAGGCGGAATTGCCTGATCCTTTATGGCTTGTGCGAAATTGCAGTTATTGATCAGACTATTTTGTGTAAATGCACGCATTAAATGCCATAGAAAAGAAATCGAGTAACAATTATAATAGGATTTTGAGGCGGAATTGACTGATCCTTTATGGCTTGTGCGAAATTGCAGTTATTGAGCAGACTATTTTGTGTAAATGCACGCAGTAAATGCCATAGAAAAGAAAAGAAGTAACAATTTTAGTAGGATTTTGAGGCGGAATTGCCTGATCCTTTATGGCTTGTGCGAAATTGCAGTTATTGAGCAGACTATTTTGTGTAAATGCACGCAGTAAATGCCATAGAAAAGAAATCGAGTAACACTTTTAGTAGGATTTTGAGGCGGAATTGCCTGATCCTTTATGGCTTGTGCGAAAGTGCAGTTATTGAGCAGACTATTTTGTGTAAATGCACGCAGTAAATGCCATAGAAAAGAAATCGAGTAACAATTATAGTAGGATTTTGAGGCGGAATTGCCTGATCCTTTATGGCTTGTGCGAAATTGCAGTTATTGATCAGAATATTTTGTGTAAATGCACGCAGTAAATGCCATAGAAAAGAAATCGAGTAACAATTATAATAGGATTTTGAGGCGGAATTGCCTAATCCTTTATGGCTTGTGCGAAATTGCAGTTATTGAGCAGACTATTTTGTGTAAATGCACGCAGTAAATGCCATAGAAAAGAAATCAATTAACAATTTTAGTAGGATTTTGAGGCGGAATTGCCTGATCCTTTATGGCTTGTGCGAAATTGCAGTTATTGATCAGACTATTTTGTGTAAAGGCACGCAGTAAATGCCATAGAAAAGAAATCAATTAACAATTTTAGTAGGATTATGAGGCGGAATTGCCTGATCCTTTATGGCTTGTGCGAAATTGCAGTTATTGAGCAGACTATTTTGTGTAAATGCACGCAGTAAATGCCATAGAAAAGAAATCGAGTAACACTTTTAGTAGGATTTTGAGGCGGAATTGCCTGATCTTTTATGGCTTGTGCGAAATTGCAGTTATTGATCAGACTATTTTGTGTAAAGGCACGCAGTAAATGCCATAGAAAAGAAATCGAATAACAATTATAATAGGATTTTGAGGCGGAATTGCCTGATCCTTTATGGCTTGTGCGAAATTGCAGTTATTGAGCAGACTATTTTGTGTAAATGCACGCAGTAAATGCCATAGAAAAGAAATCAAGTAACAATTTTAGTAGGATTTTGAGGCGGAATTGCCTAATCCTTTATGGCCTGTGCGAAATTGCAGTTATTGAGCACACTATATTTTGTGTAAATGCACGCAGTAAATGCCATAGAAAAGAAATCGAGTAACACTTTTAGTAGGATTTTGAGGCGGAATTGCATGATCCTTTATAGCTTGTGCGAAATTGCAGTTATTGAGCAGACTATTTTGTGTAAAGGCACGCAGTAAATGCCGTAGAAAAGAAATCGAGTAACAATTATAATAGGATTTTGAGGCGGAATTGCCTGATCCTTTATGGCTTGTGCGAAATTGCAGTTATTGAGCAGACTATTTTGTGTAAATGCACGCAGTAAATGCCATAGGAAAGAAATCAAGTAACAATTTTAGTAGGATTTTGAGGCGGAATTGCCTGATCCTTTATGGCTTGTACGAAATTGCAGTTATTGAGCAGACTATTTTGTGTAAATGCACGCAGTAAATGCCATAGAAAAGAAATCAAGTAACAATTTTAATAGGATTTTGAGGCGGAATTGCCTGATCCTTTATGGCTTGTGCGAAATTGCAGTTATTGAGCAGACTATTTTGTGTAAATGCACGCAGTAAATGCCATAGAAAAGAAATCAATTAACAATTTTAGTAGGATTTTGAGGCGGAATTGCCTAATCCTTTATGGCCTGTGCGAAATTGCAGTTATTGAGCACACTATATTTTGTGTAAATGCACGCAGTAAATGCCATAGAAAAGAAATCGAGTAACACTTTTAGTAGGATTTTGAGGCGGAATTGCCTGATCTTTTATGGCTTGTGCGAAATTGCAGTTATTGATCAGACTATTTTGTGTAAATGCACGCAGTAAATGCCATAGAAAAGAAATCAAGTAACAATTTTAGTAGGATTTTGAGGCGGAATTGCCTGATCCTTTATGGCTTGTGCGAAATTGCAGTTATTGAGCAGACTATTTTGTGTAAATGCACGCAGTAAATGCCATAGAAAAGAAATCAATTAACAATTTTAGTAGGATTTTGAGGCGGAATTACCTGATCCTTTATGGCTTGTGCGAATTTGCAGTTATTGATCAGACTATTTTGTGTAAAGGCACGCAGTAAATGCCATAGAAAAGAAATCAATTAACAATTTTAGTAGGATTTTGAGGCGGAATTGCCTGATCCTTTATGGCTTGTGTGAAATTGCAGTTATTGAGCAGACTATTTTGTGTAAATGCACGCAGTAAATGCCATAGAAAAGAAATCGAGTAACACTTTTTGTAGGATTTTGAGGCGGAATTGCCTGATCTTTTATGGCTTGTGCGAAATTGCAGTTATTGATCAGACTAT
>JAQBSW010014176.1:0-12175 GCA_029291075.1 Eudiplozoon nipponicum
AAATCTAACTCGGCTATGCTTCTATTTATTTTTTGGGCTGATTAATAAGTGTGTATTCGTATGTGTCACTGTGTGTTCCTGGTTGTATTTAGAGTTCGTTCATGGTGCATTACGAAGTGATGTCTAGGATCCTGTCATTCCTGCATTGATGACTTGAGAGTTAACATACTGTTGGCATTGTAGGCTGTTACCCTTACGAAAGTTATTCTCCCGAGTGAAGTCTTTCGTTGGTCCTTTTTCTTTAATTATGTTGTGTCCACATGGTAACAGCGCAGGTCTGGATTGCAGTGCTGTTTTTGCCTTGTGGAAGTCTTCTATGAGTTTTGATCTAATATCGAAATAAACCATCCATGGTAAGGCGTGTTTTTCCATCTTTTTTAGAATTGCATCTATTCTTGATTCGATATTTGTTGTATCATCTTTCTGTTTGATGTCTGGTTTTAATTTCGATTGATCATTTATAATCTCGTTCATGGACCATCTATAGATATAACAAATCCTGATCCTTTGTCAGGTGTGGCAAATTGTATACGTTTGTCTGATTGTAGTTTTCGTTGTTCGTCTATGCGCTTCTTTGTGATGATCTGGCTACCTTTGAAATCCTTTTTTTATTCTTTTATTGCGCTAACTATCTAAGCTTTCAGTTCTTGTCTATTAAACGCCTGTCGGGCGGTGTCTTTCGTTAAGTCAGTGTAGGAATTTTCCGCTCCAGCATGAATATCAATTATGTTGCGTTCGCTTAGGTTTCTCTTATTTATGCAGAATTCTGCTCCTAAGTGTAGTAATTCTTTCTGATTTTTTGACAAGAACACTTCTGTATATGAAATTTGTTCAGATTCCATGTGAGATTCTTAGATTCTTTTATAGCTTTAGTTTTCATCAACGTTTCTATTTTGGTTGTAAAAGCAGTGTATTCACTGTTGTTCAATCTTAAAAATTGGCAAACTAATGATTGATTGATTCTTTCAGCATCTTGCAGTTTTGATTAGCTGTCTTCGATGGCCTAAAACAATAAGCGTCTTAAATGTTTATTCGTCGGTTTCTGACTTTATCTCCCACAAATTTTGAGGAATCATCTGTGGCACAAAATCTGATTGCAAAGACGATTTGAAGAATTTAATTCTTTCCAGAAGTTTAGCACTCATACAATTGGCTGCAATATAAGTGTTAGGTTTCGTACGGGTAAGAAGTTGACCACATGCTTTAATAATCTTAATTATGCCCATTGCCATCAACTATTTAAAAGTATATTTCTTATTTGTAATAAAAAATGCATTAATAACAAAGTGGATAATGGCCATTTATTTCGAGACTACTAAATTTCACTTTTCATTTGATTATGTGGATGGCAACAAATCTGACTCGGTTTTATTTCTATTTATGGTTGGGGCTGATTAGTAAGTGTGTATGCAAATGTGCCTCTGTGTGTGCTTATTTGCATTTAAAGGTCTTTTCCGCTGCATTTCAACATGATGTTTGTGATCTGATCATTCTTGTATTGATGGATTGAGATTTAACCAACTGTTCGCATTGTTGGCTGTTACATTTACAAATGTTATTTTCCCGAGTGTAGACTTTCGTTTCCCCTTGTGCTGCAATTTTGTTTTCTCCAATTAATAATAGCGCAGGTGCGGATTGCAATGTTGAATGCTCATATTGTTTCGAAATTTCAGTCTCTGAATGTGCAGCTGTTTTGCTACTTCAGTTTGTTGCCAATCCGAACGAATGATTGTTGAGTCTGGTCGAGGAGGGGTTTGGTCTTGCCTGGATGCTTGTAAATTGTTGTTGGATGTCGTGATTCATGGTCAATCAATTTTAATATCATGTTGATGATACCTTTGAATATATAGCCAGGTGCTTTTGTTTTATATAAAGGGCTTCATATATATTATATTTATATATATATTTTTCTGATTTTGCTTTTATATAGAATTGAGAAATAGGTCAAATTGACTGGGTGCCCCGTTTTCAAGATATGATCGGAAATAGCTGATTTTCCTTACGGTGCTAAGCCTTTGGTAATCATTTCTGCGGTAAATGTTGCTGGATTCTGTTGATCAATTGCTTCTTCGTACGTCCAGTATATATGCTACCACACATATATGAGAATTTGTAGACTATGAATGATTTGGAGAGAATTGGCAATTGATCTTTGACATCCAACCTCATGTTTCTCTGTGTGCTAAATGCAAAATTGTCGTAAACTCTGAGATAATTCTCCTTAGTTATAATATTTAATCGACATGCAATTTTGGAGGTCTGTGCGTCGCTTCTAATTGGTATGTTTAAGAAAACCTGCTTGACGGTATCCTCTCTATTGCGACCCTGACGTGGTCTGATTTTGACATCAATGAACCGCTCTGGGTAGTTTTTCATTAGCAAAATTTTTCTCAGATAGCCTAGTTCTTCCTCAATCTTGTGTGTATAGCAGATCATTTTAAATTTGTTTTTACTAGTTTGTTAACTAGGTTTTTGTGTGAGATTTTGTTACATTGATGTTGTGATGAACGTATTGTCCGGCGAAAGTGGATGTTCTATATATGGCCAGTATCAAATTCCCATTTTCTTCTCGAGTAAGTTTGATGTCAAAAAATGGATAACTATTGTCTTCCTCTACATCAGGAGTTAATTTAATGTCTTTATCTGTTTCATTAGCTTGCTTGAGGATTTTGGATGAGTCTGCTGCTTATGGGATGAATAATAATATATCATCCACATACATTTTGTAGAGTGTGCACTGGTCAATTTTGCATATACTCGTGTGTTCAAGATGATGCATGAGGGGTGCAATGCAGATTACTATAGCTGTATCAGTGATCTGAATATATTATTTCCTTTCAAATGTAAATTGCACGTTTTTTGTACATGCTAAAATGAGGTCTTTGATATTATTGTTGTCTATAGGAAAATCGTAAAACTCATTTTAATCAGGTCACACAAGATCGTCCTTGTCTTATCTAGTGGAATGTATGTAAATTTTGAGGAGAGCTCAAACGAGACCATTTTATTCTGTAAATCGTTTTTCCCTTTCACTTAATCTGCTAGCTCGATAGAGTCCTTTAAAAGTGTTTGTGTTCATGATATTTCGTAGAGGTTGAATTATTTTGCAGACAAAGGTAATTCGTTTCTGCTGCATAATATATATATATATATATATATATATATATATATATATATATATATTATGCGTGTGGAACTGTTAAATTAGTAAAATTAAAGGCGTGAATAAATGAATTAGCTACACCCGTGTAATCTGCATATAATAATTAATAAATAAATAGAAATGATTTCAAAAGGTAAAAAAAGAATTTAAATCCGAAAATTAAATGAAAAATGAATGCTTACTGTAAGTGATTTATGAAAATTGAGTTTAGATTGATATTTTAGGCTAAAAATTCCTTTTTAAGTTAAAAGGTGTGGAATAAACTTTATATTTGAATTGAAATAATATAAAATGCGAAACGTTCTTTAAACTTTTGGAAATTTCAATTTGAGTTGAGCTTCATTAAATGCTTTGTTGATGTCTAAAATTTACGTAGATATTTTTAAAATCATGGAAAATTTTACTTGTTAAACCTAAGATTATGAAATTAAGGACGTGTAAATTATACATTATTTTAATTTCGCTAAGCCAAGCACCAACACGAATTTAAATACTAAACGTAGATATGATCATTGCGAATACGAAACATACCTATTCTCAATGAAATGAAAATTTATCTAGACAGAGTAAAAAGACCAAATTGGATATACTTTGAATTATATTACAGTTTGGAATCCCGATATTGAAGCATTTTAAAAATAATTGGCAAGTTCCAATTAAGGACTATACAACTCTTTTTGGCAAATTGCCTATGCTATAAGCGCAGTCCACGCCAAAAGTCTTAAGAGTACTCACAGAGTTCCAATAAATTCTAAATAAGTCTACTGGATAAATTTATTTTGATTTTGATACAACGCTTAATTAATATTGCTAATTATATGCGTAATGGAATTGTTGCTTATATCAAGCACGAAATCTTAATTTAAATAATATTTATCACCACCCGTGCTATCAATGCTTGTTTAAGTATATTGAAAGTGTTAACATTTTACATATTTAAACGCAAAGCATTTACGAAGCTAACTGCATAAGCAAATATATTATTTAAAATGATTTTTAGACATTTGTAAGAGGTTGCGTGTCACAATAGTGATGATTGGATTGCATTATATTTTTTAAATGTAAGATAAAAATACTTCTTACTGTCATTCATAGAAAAATTTACAAAAGTACATTGAAGGACTTCAAGCTTTTGTCAAGTAAATGATAAATCAACTCGCATTATAAATGATCTGTACTCAGAACTAGATAACTCTCTGCTACAAAACATGCACATCCTTCCAGGTTGTTTTGTTTGGTAAATAACCATAAACCGACTACTTACCCGCGAAATCAATTATTGTTAAACTATATTGCCTATATATGTACCTATGGCGAAAGATACAAAGAGTATAGGCTCATGACTGCATAGAAATTGTGCAGCTGACATTGCCAGTCAAGTTCAATATATGCGAGTCTGCTGGAAGTGAGAGCCGCATATCTAACTTTGATTTTCATATATAATCAATTCAGTTTGATCCTCGATAGTCAGTTTGCCGACATATTCTGATGATGATCATGGAAGATCGAAACGCGTCAGTATGTTGTGGCTGGCGGTTTTTTTGTTATGTTTATCGACGACTGGATAAATACTATAGGAATGATGTTTTCTTCAAGCTCGCAATCTTGATTTAAAGAATTTTTACAACGACCCAAACAATTAATTTCTGTTCAATTTTATTGTCCATAAATGTTTATGTCGCGAAAGTTACAAAAAGTTAATTTTTGTGACTGCATAGAAATTATGCAGCCGACATTTCTAGTCAAGTGCAATGTATGCGAGACTGCTAGAGTTGAGAGCCGAAAATCTAACTTTGATTTCCATATATATTCAATGCGGTTTCATCCTCGATAGTCAGTTTGCTGTCGTACTCTGATGATGATTATGAATGGTCGAAACACGTCAGTGTGTTGCGGCTGGCGGTAGTTTTGTGATGTTGTTCGACGACTGGTAAAATACCATTGGATTGGTGTTAACTTCAAGCTCGCAAACTTTATTTAAAAAATTGTTACCACCACCCACGCAATCAATTATTGTTAAATTTTATTACCTAGAAAATAGATTATTTTGCAACCTCGTCTCCAATATTTTTTCTAATTTTGTGTTTACTGAATTAGAAATCTTCTTATGCTCAAAAACACGTTTATAGACGGTTTAAAAAATTACGTTTCACTGGTAATGATTAATTAGACTATATGTTTGTTATAACAATCACTAATATTAATCCTGAGAAAACTGATTCATAAAGCTTTAAAAATTCTTTAATGAACATCCATAAATATAATAATAAAGTTAAACGATTTTGGATATTATGAAAATCATAATAACTTGCCTGGCATCAAACCATTCATCGCTTAGGAATAAGTTGTTTAGGCGAACGAGATATTTCTTAAATGACAGCTATAGTCGATTATTATTTTTACATAATAATGGAAATCAATAAAAACTTATGTTCGTAAATGCACGCATATAAGTAAAAAATGTTTTTATTTTTTAATAAAAAGTTAGTTAGTTAAAATCGTGATGTTGAAGAGCTAGGGAGATTTTTAAATTGAGATAATAAAATAAGTGTAATTTGGCCTAATAAATTATAAAATTGGCTATCATTCATGTAAGACAATGATTTGTTAATAGAGAAAGGTATCTAAAATTGTAAGCTTACCAGAATCTAAGTTTAATAATTAATATTCATTAGATGAGTGTAATAATGACAAACTTAAGCCTAAACAAGAAAAGTTAAATTGGCATATTATTACATAATGAATAATTTACATAATATTTTTTAATTGGCATTAAACGAAGTAGCAATGAGTTTTGTGACAAAACAAATCTGCGCCGGATAAGTAAAAAGGCCCAACCAGACCAGTTGTCCACCAAACCAAAGGAGGAGAATTGACCATGTTACTACTTTCTGAGTATCTGACATTTTGTGAGGTATTTGAAAACTTACCTTTCTAAATGAGACAATGCGTCTAAATTTAATGCGTGAGAGCGAATGAAAAACGGAATAAAAATAGGCATGTGATTAAATCTGATCTTTCAAAGAAAAAACTAAAGAATAACCATGTTAACATTTGAGATTATCGTAGACATTTTTATTACATAATCAATTGAGAAAAACAAATTTGTAAGCACATCCAGTGATAAAATTGTGCTAAAACGGCATTAAAAAGTGTATACACAATTTTTTATGTGACTCTATCCAATACAAGAAAACGAATATTTTTTTTTTAAATTGAGGCATACTTTATTCTTAGAATATGATAAAAGATTAAACATACAATCATATTCAGCTTTAACGCTAAACCTTGACGGAGTTTTTCTTTTATTTTCAATTGCCTAAACTCGTAATTCATGTGAAATTTCCACAAACATTCTGTTATGCCAATATCATACCACATCCACATGTAACGTAGTATTTGTTCTATAATGACAGATTGAGAAAGTTTAGTTGGAACGTTATGGCTAAAACGAATGATATTTAGGCTCTACCTAAAGAAAACGCTAACCAAAAATCATTATATAGTATATAACTGATTTTTTTCAATGTGCGGTTGGGTAGCTCGGTGGGTAGCGCACCAGATTCCGAAGCCGACGTGCCAAGGTAGAGCCCTGTCCGCAGCAAGTTGTGGACAGTTCGTAATGTTTTCCTAATAGGTACTAAACCGGTTTACTGGATAAATTGCCTTTTCCACAGTATAAAATATTTAGTTTATACTTACAAATGTATGCACATAATGCGTCATATGTTTATATCAATAGTGCAACCTCGATTAGAGAGTAATAATATTATGCTTCTGACGTTCAAATTTACATTAGTTTAATTACAGGAAATACTCATATTAATTAAAACTACATATTTAAATTTGATTCAACTATTTCCTAATCCTTTGCTGCAACTGGCATATATTGTTCAAGATACTTTAATTGCTCAACATTCAATATAAAAATATAATATGTGTATTAAACTTTTGAACTATTGATTAAAGAGTAAGTTAATTAATTATGTGTACAAGTAATAGAAGTTTAAATTAACAAGACACGTTAGTTTTGCAAACATTTGCATCTAATCTGCCACGAACTCAAGAATTTTGTCGGAATAATATAATCTTTGTTTGAATGTCGTATTAGTAAACACATTTCACTTGTCATGATGGTGAGGATTTATATTAATTAAAACAGACCAGGCTAAAGTCGATATCCAATTTCGTTTGTACGTTAAAACTTTTCTTGTGTTTTTCATGAAGATAAAGTTAGAAATATGCTATAATTCTACCACCAAAATGGGATTGATCAACATAACTATATGTGTGGAAACTCCGCCGGTACTACATAAACAAGCTAGAAAATGAATGTTGTACTTGGTTGAAACATTTTTGGTTCGCTTTTGTTAACTTTATGATAAATGATTTAGTTTCTGTGCAAAAAGAAGTATAATATTAAACAAGTTCGAGTTTAAAAATCCAAATAGATTACTCTATACTGCCAATCTTTTAGTTCAGTAAATAGTAACATCAAGGCTCCGTTTTTTTAAATGTACAGGCGATTTATTTCCATCAAAATTTAAATTAAGATCTGGGGCGATCGATATGTGTTAATGCGTGTATTATATTTTTGCATTTGCGGTGAAATATAAATAATACAACGTTACGTGGGACTTTAGTTCGACTAAGTTTAGGATGAAATTAAATACACAAATACTCAATTATGCCGAAATTATTTAAAGAAAACGATTTAGTATAATCTTGAATGAATTGAGTCTAAAAAATTATTTCTATCTTATGTAGCAAAATCTTTCATTTGGCATTTATTCAATTAGTGCATATTTAAAAATTTTTATGAGTTAAAGACCTTAAATACACAATCTGTCCAGTTAAAACTTTTTGGGCATGTTCGTAAAGATATTGCAAAATTAACGCCTTTTGATTGTTTACATCTGATAACGTAGAGGCCAAAACTGTTGTGCGAGGTAAACAGATTAGAATCAAAAACAACATTAAAAAATATTTAAAAATAATGGATCTTTGACCATATTTTGTGCTCATTCAAGTCACAAAAATTTTTCAAAATATTGACTGTTTCGGTGATAAGTCAACATTTGCAGTGCTATTCTTATTCAATGAAAATTAAGAGAAGTTTCAACAAAAAAGATTGTTATCATCATCAGTAATATCTAAACTTGTATTACTAAAGCTTATTCTTGTTTAAAATTTGCGAAATTTAAATTAAAACGACAATTTAATATTTTTTTAAAATTCAAATGCACCATAAAATGACAAATTCCCATATTATTCGTCTTGAAGTATTTGAAGTAAATTTTCCTGATATTCATAACTGTTATGGTTCCTTTTATAAATTGTCTTAATTTTAAAATTGACTAAAAAAGAAAGAAAAAAAAATTCGATACTTTATGATTTCAATGATAGAGATTTTTCTCGTTTCAGCAACTATAATTTGATAATAACACTGTTTAACATATTTGTAAGTTTATTTTATTAAATACACAATCCCATTATGTAGCGAAAGTAGTTTTATAATCATACTTACCTTTTAGCAGTCACAAACTTTGTAAAAATTTAGAAAAACATACATTATCATGAATTAAAAAAACAAAAAAAACTCGTAGAAAGAATCAGAGCTCATTTGATTTATACGTTTATTCTCCATATTTATACTACACCTATTTTATTAAATACACAATCCCATTATGTAGCGAAAGTAGTTTTATAATCATACTTACCTTTTAGCAGTCACAAACTTTGTAAAAATTTAGAAAAACATACATTATCATGAATTAAAAAAACAAAAAAAACTCGTAGAAAGAATCAGAGCTCATTTGATTTATACGTTTATTCTCCATATTTATACTACACCTACTACTTTGCTCTCAAACTTCACCTAGAAAAGGTTTTCATATGGTAGCAGAACGTAGATGTTGCTGAATGAACTGCTGAATGAAGCTTCTATGATTATTATAATATTAAATAAAAGTCGAACAAAAATGATAATGTTATTTGCGTGTGTTTTTACAGATCTGATGATAACACCAGAAATGGGGTATCGAAACCTTATACAACTTTCAGCAGCAATGGATAATATGACATTTTCAGTGGTAGGTGATTAGCTGAATCATCGTCATACCTGTATGTTAGCATGTATCTTCTGCTGAACTTTGAGATAATATGGGTATATATTTTATGTGCCTTTATAATAATTCTTCGAGGAATTACGCAGTAATCTAAGATTGCATGGAAAGATAATTCAGCAATAAATCATTTATTTTTTATCTTAGTCTTTCTTTTTTAATACATGCTTATGTTTTTCGGAACTATTTTTTAAATAAAGCAATAATAATCTTGATCTTTCACTTGGTCATAGTGATTAGGAGAACTCTTTGCTTGGAGAATATTTCGTGATATATCTTTTTTGTGATTTTTTGCCTTAAATGACATAAAATATTCCAAAAGACCTGTTAGCAAATCAATTCGTGGCGGACGGACAAGAATTTCATCCGCCTAGTATAAAAGATTTCTACAACAACCACTATGCATATGCTCAAACATTTTTCAACAAAGTTTCGTTAAATAAACGCAATGCAGAAAGGGTCATTAGTTTCCTTTATAAACCAAATGCCGAGGAAGACGGTGAAATTAGCTACCGACATTAATTCGACAACGTATTGTCTAAGCAAAAAAGCCTTCAGCAATTCACATTTGTGTTTCAGAAAAATATGATAGTATTTTTCTACTCATGCAAAACAAACTTGTGGAACTTCGGTTTTCATGTTAAAAAAATACTTAGTGATGTCATGGTTTCTTTCGTAGCTTGATAGCCTCTCCCGCACTGGACTCAAGAGCAATAACCGTTGTCGCATTCATTTGATTCGCCAACATAAAGAAAAGTATTGTTGTGACACTATTGCTCGAACTATCACATGTTCCTCCATCTTTCTAGAGCTGATTATTTCTCATATTTCGACTCATATTGTGTAGGCTCATTCCCTTCTACCATTGAAACAATTAACCCAAAACAACTAGAACGAATGCCCACGAATTACCACGAGGAATTTAGGAAAAATAAGATGTATTTTATCATAGGATTAATAGACAATAATAAAAAATGGTGTTGGCCCATATATCTTCATCGTATAAATATTATCGACAAAAATTCTCAATAAAAGTCATCACCTCACAGAAAGCCATGCCTATTGCACCGGCCTAAAATTAACATAGATCTCTGTAATAAAGAATTATGAGTTCACATTTAAGCACAAAAAACATATATTTGTATGCAAGACCAAAATTCACACATAAGAAACATAACTGAATATTCTGAATAAAACCATTAATCTTCATCATTCTGGTCCTTATTTGAACCTAAATAACTAATGAATTTATGAACATAAATGTATCCAATTGTATACACTCCGTTAAAATTTCAAACAGACTAACTTAATCAAACTGATTTAAATGCAATTTTCATCAATGATATCTATTTGGTGTACTTAATTTATGAATTGTTTAAAATAAACACTTAAAATATGTACACATATTATATCAAAGATCAACAGAGGAATCATACTTAAGCATAAATATAATTGAGGCATTAACCCGATAGTCATTGTTGCCAATCTGCCCCACAGGGAATTCAGCTACATCAAACTGCTGTGATACCGTCCTCATTTAATGCTAATTATAAAAATGGCCAGTTTTTCTGCCAGCGTGATTATGGAAGCATTTTGTTTGAGGTCATGTAAATTATCGCTGACGCCACTTAGAAGGCGCATTTCAGGAAGAAAGCAATAATTAAGCTAACATAATGACCGAAATATATTAGTTATCTTAAAACATTAAATTGCCTGAAATGCTCAGCTCCGAGAGCTTAAGTAAGCAGTTGAATAATTTTGTATAAACTACTCCACGGCTCAACTTATAATCACTGTAATTCGTGCAAATATTGATGAATGCTTAATAAAGATGGAGCCAATCACGTTGATGAACTGCATTTGCTTTCTTACAGAAATATTATTTATTATCAAACTTTACAAATAATGAAAGTGGTATGGTTTGCTTAGAAAAATGAATGATTAATCTGACGGGAATAATGAACAAAAGATATATTCGGAAACCGCATAAAGTAAGAGGCTTTGCTGCAATAGGTAATGAAATGCATTATTCTGCCGTGCTAAAATCACTTAATGAGTGCAAAAGTAGAGCGAAACCAATCTCGATTTCTAAAAGCATTTCTTATCCTAAATGCGCATAAAAATTGAAGCCCTAAATATATTATAAATCATCCTATCATACTTTAATTCAATTTCACTTCTTCAGTATACATAGTCTTATGGACGACTGGTTGGTAACAAAATTCATTCTAACAAAATTATTTTGTATGTAACTAAAAAGTACATGCCTTGTGTCGGAAGATGCCTGCCATGTTCAAACAAAATGGTCTTGGCTTAATATCTCGGTCGACGTCAATCTGTCTACTGCTCAGGACACTTCAGTTTGTAGTAATACTTTCTATTAAGTAAATTACTTTTACTGTCTTGAACACATTTTCTAATTTAAGCAAAATTTTCGTGCTTGAGATAAGCACCATTCTCAGTGAATATAACACGATTCTAAACATGGCAAAACTACTCATTCACACATAATGACGTTTTCCGACTTTCTCTAGCCGTCATCAGAGTACAGTAGAAAACTAAATAACGAGAATCAATTGCAAATTGCAATTATTTGAGGAAGGATTTCATTAATATTTATTCCCTATAAATTGTCGAAAGTTTGACTGCTCATCAGTTTACCTAGTCTTAATAATATAGTTCAGCCAAATGACCTAAAACGCGAAAATTATCAACACTCGTAAACAGTTTAATAGATTTAGATATTGTTTGTGGCGGAGAACTAATATATATGCAAGTATGTATTAGGTGTTTCGCAGCTAGTAACAAATAAGTTCTAATTTGACTAAAATGATAAACCAAAGACAGCATCAACGGAAAGTATAATCTCGTGCAAATTCGTTTTGTG
>JAQBSW010014177.1:0-12169 GCA_029291075.1 Eudiplozoon nipponicum
CTCTGTCTATATATCTCTGTCTCTGCCTCTATCTCCTTCTTTCTCTCTCTCTCTATCTGTCCCTCATGCCTCATCTCTCTGTCTCTCAGCCTATATAATTCTGTCCCTTTGGCCGTGTCTTTCTCTCCATATATCTTTCCCTCTGTCTCTGTCTCTCTTTCTTTCTCTCTCTCTCTCTCTCTCTGTCTATATATCTCTGTCTCTGCCTCTATCTCCTTCTTTCTCTCTCTCTCTATCTGTCCCTCATGCTTCATCTCTCTGTCTCTCAGCCTATATAATTCTGTCCCTTTGGCCGTGTCTTTCTCTCCATATATCTTTCCCTCTGTCTCTGTCTCTCTTTCTTTCTCTCTCTCTCTCTCACTCTCGATAAGTCTCTCTATCTGCCTACGCCATTCATGTAATACCATAAATGAGGAATTAATTAATTAAGAGTTCTTACTAATTAAAAATTGTACCGCTTATATCGAAGGCAGTCGAAAATAGAATACAAACATAACATAAAAGTTTAACTCGTCAGCTTCTGTGCTTTTACGATCAATAAGTAAACACAATTTTGTATATTGCTTTAAATCAAGCTTGCCAGATTGAAGTATAAACACCAACCCCTTGTATTAACCAGTCTTCAGTTTCTTACAAAACTACCGCCAGTTTGTTATGTTGTTCGAACCTAATTAAACATTAGTTGATGTTTACTCAACTCCTAACTTTCGATTTAAAGCATTGTTGCCACCACCCGCGCAATCAATTATTGTTAAATTTCATATATTGACGCTTTTACACGTGAGTGTTCAAAGAGAGTTTACAAGCATATATATATAGACCAACGTTAAAAGGGCTATAAATAAACGAACATTTTAAATGTTGTGGGCGTTCAAAAGTAAAGTGGATAAAATAACATGATGTTACTTAACAAGTGAATTACTTGACTGGAAATGTCGGCTGCACAATTTCTATGCAGTCACGAACAGTAAATTGTGGCAGCTTTCGCTACATATGCATAGTTAATACAATTAAATAAACATTGACTACGTCGGTGGGGTTTTCAGTTATTTAAACCAAACTTGCGAGCTTAAAGTAAATACAAATCCAATTTTATCTAACCAGTCGCCGAGCAACATTGCAAAATACAAGTATGTATTAGGTGTTGCAAACCTAGTAACAAATTAGTTCAGTTGTGACCAGAAGGATAAACCAAAGGCAGCATGAACGGAAATTATAATCTCATTCACATTCGTTTCGTGCTTACTGGCGACTCATCAGTAGGAGCCGGTATTACGCCCTTTAACCACTATATATTTGGTAGAAGAATGTGGAATAATAGGACAGTACAATCTCCTAGACGAATGTGTAAACCTGTAATAGTGAAGCTAACATAATCTGAAGTCAACGACAATACGACTTCAATATTAACTCACACTATATAATATATATACCGAGTCTGTAAAGGATACTAACACTATAGCTATTGTGTTAGTAACTGATACCTTTTTTGAAATCGATGAGTACCGGATACTAACACTATGGTTTCCGAGTCGGTACATGATACCAACCTGATGGATCTAAATTTATGCTAAAGTTCACCCAAATTGAGAATTACAACAATTTCCGAACACCTGTTACTCCAGTTAAACCATACACTCTGGCCTTCATCGATATCAGTTATCAGATTTCGCGGTAAGCATGACATCATTCAATTCAATATATTACAGTTAAATACTGTTTGTTGCGAAGAGCTAATATATATACAAGTATGTATTAGGTTTTGCGAACCTAGTAACAAATTAGTTCAGTTGTGACCAGAAGGATAAACCAAAGGCACCATGAACGGAAAGTATAATCTCATGCACATTCGTTTCGTGCTTGCTGGCGACTCATCAGTAGGAGCCCTTTAACCACTATATATTTGGTCAAAGAATGTGGAACAATAGGACGGTAAAATCTCCTAGACGAATGTGTAAACCTGCAATAGTGAAGCTAACATCATCTAAAGTCTACGACAATTGGACTTCAACGCTAACTCACACTATGTAATATATATACCATAGCAAAATTACCCTCCGAAATAGGTACTGACGTGTTTCGACATTCCATTAGAGCCGTCGTGCCATGCCAGTCAATCCGCACGTATTGCTTATTTTATATCTGTCTAACGTTGACCTGGCTTTAAAAATCTCATAATAATGATTTATTCATTATTTTATACTTTATTACTTGGTTTATTACTGTACCTATTAACTTAGGTCTCTCCTGCTGTGTAGCACTTATTAATAATCTTTTACGACAATTATCACATTTTCTTTAAAAAAGGTTATGATCTCATTCTCATTAAGTAATTTTTTAAATGTTATTTTCTGACCTTCATTTTTTTCAATCCGTTTCCTTACTTTGGCCTATTATCGTACGGACTTTCGAACATTTACCCTGACAGGACTTTGCGGCAGGTGTACTTATGGAGTCTAAATGGCGTGTTCGTATTTATTCGGCGCAATTTTCGCATATGTGACCAAATAGTTTGTAAATTTAAAGCCTAGTACCGGCTCCTAATAAAAATTTTCCGACAGACGAAAATGTTTCCAGCAAAGATTTAAAACTTCTTAGTTTTTCACTAATGTTTGTATATTCATTTTTCTTAGGTAGAACGAATTTGTTAATGGTGCGCTTGAAAACATAGTTACGCTTGGTAGATTAATCTTGAATTAACAACCACGCTTGCTTACTTTCAACTAAAAATATCAACGCCAACACCTTTTGCTTGTGAAATTTTTTTTCGTTTGATAAATGCGCTCAGACCGTTGAATGTTAAAGGCAAGTTACAACAAACCGACTTCGGGACATGGCGTAACACGTTTACAATATCGTTCTCTCATAAGACTGCGTCAGCATGCAATGACAGTTCACAGAGCTTGTCGAGAAAGGTAAGTGTGTTGCAAAATGAGGAAATCTTGACATTTGTCCTGGTGTATTTGGCGTAATTTGGAAATGGCAATGGCCCAACCTAAATTGCAACGATTTATAAACGCAGATCATTCCGTTATCATCCAGGAACCCCAATCATAAAGAGTGATAACTCATTTTTCGTATTAAGTAGATTAACTATTTCGTTACAGATTCGTGTGAAATACAATAACTCAGGCAAATTTACTTTATCTACCTTGTCAGTGATCTAGCAGCATAGACAGATGAAAAAAATGAATACAACTTTTATCTTCTGGCTATTTAAACGCGCAAAGCTTTATTTCTTTTTAAACAGTTATCCTATTTAAATGTAATACGCGAAAAGCTTAACTAAAATTTAAATTCAACCTCACTTACATTATCGAGCAGTTAAAAATTTGAACGAAAATTGGTCGTGCGAGCGGTGAAAACAATTTTTGAAATCAAGGTTGCGATTTGGATGTAAACACCAGTCTCCTTATATACACAAATTAGTCAATATAAGCTAAGCATTGTATAATATAGAAAAGGCAATTCATCCAGTATTATTATAATCAAAGTTTTGATCATGTGTTAAGCACCTGACCCAATAATTACTTACATATGTTAGTATAGACTAAGAATTTTATAGTGTAGAAAAGACAATTCATCCAGTAGACCGGTTTCGTCCTTCTTTGGATCTCATTATGTACTGGCCAGAGTCTGTCGCGGACAGGGCTCGAACCTGGGGGCACGTCTGCTTCAGAATCTGGTGCTCTAACCACTGAGCCACCATGCCCCACACTACACTACACACATTTTTTATTTATATACTAATTAATGTAACTTTGTTGGTTTATTTATTTCTTTAGGTGGATCTCATGTGGAATCCATTTCTGCCAAAAGTTTCAACTAACCATACCCAATCTGTCATTACTAAGCAGACATCACACTACATCGGGAAGTGGTTTTGAAATGAACATTGATAAAATAAAAAGAAAATTGATTGCGCGGGCGGTGTTAACAATTATTATAATCAAGTTCGCGATCTTGATATAAGCAACTGACCCAATTATTACTTACATATGCCAGTATATATCTGAAAATTGTGTGTATTGTAGTGTGCGGCAGTGTGGCGCAGTGGTTAGAGCACCAGATTCTGAAGCAGATGTGCCCAGGTTCGAGCCCTGTCCGCGGCAAACTCTGGCCAGTGCATGATGAGTTCCCAATAAGGACGAAACCGGTCTACTGGATGAATTGTCTTTTCTACACTATAAAATGCTTAGTTTATACTGACATATGTAATTAATTATTATCGAGATCGCTACCTTGATTATAATAATTTTTATCACCTCCCGCGCAAACAATGTTCGTTTAATGCATCCAGTAGACCGGTTTCATCTTTATTGCGAACTCAACACATACTCTCCAAATTCTAGACTGTGCGTGAAGCGTTCCCAGTAAGGTCGAAACCGCCCGCTTGGATAAATTGCCTTTTCTACACCATACAATTCTTTTTATAATAATTGGATAAAGAGGAGGCATTTTGGCAATCTATACCCACAGATATGTTTCGTCCTTATTGGGAACTCATCACGTACTTTCCATATAGACTCCACCGAAAGAAAAGGTTATTCAAGAAACAGTTGGTATTTAACTGAAAATTATGTTGTGTGCGGCAGGGAAGCCTCGTAGTTAGAGCCACAGATTTAGTAGCAGACGTGCCCAGGTTCGGGTTCTGTTCGCGGAAAATTCTGGTCAGTATATGATGAGCTCCCAATAAGGACAAAACTAGTCTACTGGATGAATTTCCTTTTTTTATATCAAGATCGCAACCTTGATATAGTAATTGTTCTAGTGAAGTATTTTTATTCGAAGTCACATGCTTAGTTTATTTCATGCCGACAATATGTATATACATGTACATTTTAAAAAAATCCTCTCAAAATATATAAGTTTATTACGAACTAATCAGGAAATATTCCATGTATACTTAACAACACAAATTAATCATCCGCATATTATTTTTGTTGTCATAGGCTCCAAAACGAAGTTGGCCTTTGTCTCCACACTTTGCTTACTCTAAAGTATTCAATGATTTAAACAATAATTGATTGCGTGGGTGGTGGTAAAAATTATTTATATCAAGTTTGCGAGCTTGAAGTAAACACCAATCCCATTGTGTTTAACCAGTCGTCGAACAGCGACTGATTAAATACAATGGGATTGTTATTCAATGCGTTGTTTTCACAATATTAAATGATTATTTTTGTTTAAATGCAATAAATCACAGACCATGTGGTTTTACTAAACGGTAACCAATGGACTTCAACTTTTCATAGATAATCACGGCTTAGACTTTGGTGATTGGCTACTTAGCGCTCTGTTTCGTGCATTGTTAGAATTAACACATTTTTTTCAAATGGGATTTTTTATTGACCATACAAAAATTCATATTTCTTTGCTAACGATAATGAGAAAAATTATATCCTTTCGAAATTTGGTTCGAATGGCGTACAATAAGATGTCACTACTTACACACACATATATATATATATATATATATATATATATATATATATATATATATATATATATATATATATACGATTACCACGTAACGATTTATCCTGTTCAACGCAGTTGATAAACCGATTTAGCGCTGACAACTGAGCATATTAAATATTTACTACCCAAAATAGTTCTTTAAATCAATTTTTAAAACTTGTAGTAAGCACCAATCCCATTGTATTTGACCATTCGTCGAAAGACATAGCATTACGATTTGATCCTTGCTAGTCAGTTCGCCTTCGTACTCTGATGAGGATCATAGAAGGTGGAAACGCGCCGGTACATGTCACTGACGGTAGTTTTGCCATAGTGTTCGACGACTAGTTACATACAATGAAATTGATGTTTAATTGAAGCTCGAAAACTTGATTTTCAGTACTGTTACCACCACCCGCGTTATCAACTCGATTGCTTAGTTATATCCAAGATAATTTTTCTACCACTTAACTGTTCTACCAGCTTCCATTTTCGCCACACCTTATTAACACTCAAATTGACTGGAATTATTTTATTGGTGTCTATTTTTAGTAGTCTAAATATTTCTCCGAATGCATACCGGTTTATATTCTTGTCTCATTTTGAAGCAATCTACAACACACGCTTGTCGTCAGGCTGTTATGGAGAAGAATCAAAATGGAAAAACGGAGCTCAGCGTCATGTTCACCGAAAAGTAAGCTAGAATTAAAGTCACTTTTTCACTTCTCTATCAACCTCACCATCACCATCACCATCATCATCATTTTCATTGCATCACTATCATCATCATCGTGACCAGCGCCACCACCACCATCATCATCATCATTGTCATCATCATCACCATCATCTTAATCATCATCATCATCATCATCTGAATCACTACTATAATCAATATTATCTTCTTAAAAATCATCAACATCAACATTATCTTAAACACCATAATCATGATTATAATCATCATTATCATCATCATCACTACTATAATCACCATCATCTTCATCATCATTACCATCATCATCATCTTCTTCATCATCATCATCATTATCATCATTATCATCTTTATCACTAATATAATCAAAATTATCTTCTTCTTAAAAATCATCAATATCTACATCATCTTCAAAATCATCATCAAGATTATAATCATCATTATCATCATCATCATCATCATGATTAACATCATCTTCATAATCATAATAATCATCATCATCATCATCATAAATATGATCATCTACATCACTATTATAATCATCATCATCTTCTTCAACATCATCATCATCATCATCATCGTCATCATCATCATCGTCATCATCATCATCATCGTCATCATCATCACCATTATCATCACAATCATATGCAGCAGAAGTTGCAACATAATCGTAACTTATTAAAGTACCGGTGTGACTTTACTTGGCCATCATTTTGCTGAAAAAGTTGTAGCAAATTCATGTCCACATTCACTCTCTTTTCCTCTCTCTCTCTCGCTCTCTCTTTCTCAATCACACACACATACTATATCTCTTTATTCTTTGTGAGTATTTTTTTAGTCAATCGCTCAACTCAAAAATGCAGACAAATATTAAAACAAGTGAGATTTTTTTTTCAAATTGCTCAATTTATGCTTTTTACTGGCTGATCTCCTAAAAGTTGATGAAGTTATAATAGAGGCCAATTAGTCAGTAGTTTAAACGAAATATATATATTGATTTTTGTTATGATGGCGATGAAGAGAAAGCGTATCGAATAATTAAGAGAGAGAGAGAGTGCGGACACCGATTTGTTAAACTTTATTCAGCAAAACATGAATCAAGTAACCGGGGCAAATCCTATCGTGCAAACTATCATATCTTGCGCACAGTATTCGCTACCGTATATGGCAACATGCAAAATTTGCATTTTTAACCTGAAAACATCTCAATCAGTTATCTGAGACAATCAATTATTGGTGAAGTGCAGGTCGAGATAGTTGGCAGATATGTTTGATTTATAATATAAAGAAGCATAATCAAAGAAGGTCAGACATATATTCATTATAATCTAGGTTGCGGTCTTGATATAAACACCTGACCCATTAATTACTTACATATGTCAGTATAAACTAAGAATTGTACAGTGTAGAAAAGGCAATTCATCCAGTAGACCGGTTTCGTCCTTATTGGGAACTCATCATGTACTGGCCAGAATTTGCCGCTGACAGAACTCGAACCGGGACACGTCTGCTTCAGAACCTGGTGCTCTAACCACTGAGCCACCCTGCCGCACACTACACTGCACACAATTTTCAGTTATACACTAACAAATGTAACTTGGTTAGTCTATTTTTCATTTAGGTGGAGCTCATATGGTATCCATATAGACCCAAAGTTCCAACTAACCATCCCCAATCTGTCATTACTGAACAGACACCACATAACATGGGGTAGTTGTATTGAAATGAACATTTATATAATTAAACGAACATTGGTTGCGCGGGTGGTGATAACATTTATTATAATCAAGGTTGTGGTCTTGATATAAACACCTGACCCATTACATACATACCCAAGTCATAAATAGTCTAACATAAGCTAAAAGTACATTTGAATCAGGGTTTCGATATTAATTTAAACACCTAACCCTTTATGGACATACATTTTGTCAGTATAAACTAAGTATTGTATATTGTGGTAAAGGAAATTCATCCACTAGATCGGTTTCGTCCTTATTGGGAACTTATCACATACTGGCCAGAATTTTCCGCGGGCAGAGCTCGTTTATTATACAAAAGTTCATTTCAATACCACTTCCCCATGTAACGTGGTATATGTTCTATAATGACAGATTGGGAAGGTTAGTTGGAACTTTAAGGCTAAAGAGATGCTATATAGGCTCGAATACTTAAAGGAAAGGCTAACCAAGAAGCATTAGTTAGCTTATAACTGAAAATTGTGTGAAGTTTGCGGCAGAGTGGTTCAGTGGTTCGAGCACCATATTCCGAAGCAGACGTGCCCACGTTCGAGCCCTGTCCACGGCAAATTCTGGCCAGTACGTGATAATTTCCCAATAAGGACGAAACCGGTCTACTGGATGAATTTCTTTTTCCACAATATACAATACTTAGTTTATACTGATAAAATGTATGTCCATAATGGGTTAGGTGTTTAAATCAGTTAGTTTATTACGTAAATTTTAAATGTTTACATTCGACAACAAAATTGAACATTTTCGTTGGGCACACGAAACGAATGTGCATGAGATTATACTTTCCGTTCATTCTGCCTTTGCTTTATCCTTCTGGTCACAACTGAACTAATTTGTTACTAGGTTCGCAACACCTAATAAATACTTGCATATATATTAGATCTCCGCAACAAGCAGTCTTTCGCTGTTATATATTGAATTGAATGATGTCATGCTTACCGCGAAATGCGATAACTGATATCGATCAAGGCCAGAGTGTATCGATTTACTGGAGTAACAGGTGTTCAGAAATAGTTGTAATTATCAATTTCGGTGAACTATAGCATACATTGATATCCATCATGTTAGTACCATGTACCCTTTCGGTACTATAATGTTGATATCACTTACTAACACAATAGTCATAATGTTAGTATCCTTCACAGACTCGGTATATGTACTATATAGTGTGAGTTACGTTGAAGTCGCATTGTCGATACTTTATACAATGTTAGCTTCACTACTATAGGTTTACACATTCATCTAGGAGATGGTACCGTCCTATTCTCCCACATTCCTCACCCAAATATATTGTGGTTAAAGGTGTAATACCGGCTCCTACTGATGAGTCGCCAGTAAGCACGAAATGAATGTGCATGAGATTATACTTTTCGTTTATGCTGCCTTTGGTTTATCCTTCTGGTTAAAACTGAACTAATTTGTTACTAGGTTCGCAACACCTAATACATACTTGTATATATATTAGTTCTCCGCAACAAACATTATTTAACACCAAGGTCATTTTGAAAAGCAAATTTCAGCGAATAGATGAACTTTGTGCTATATTTGAGAGAAATATGAATAAACAATTAACTAACTCGCTCATTTTTCTTTCGTTCTCATTTTTAGAACTATACGCAGTTTCATGCTTTAAAAATTATTTTCAGTAAGGCTTAATTGTCAATACAGGGGAGAAGATATGTGAAATAAATATTAAATCTTTTGAAATCTTTTGCTAATTCTACCTACTTATGGCTAAGTTACTATAAATTTGTAAATATGCATTTTGTGTAAAACAGAAGTCTTAAGCTATCTTAGCTCCAAGAGCAAATGATTGAGAAAAATATAGCAACGAATGGCACCAATAACGAAACGTTTTACTCTTTTATATTATATTATATTGTATTGTTTTTATTATATTATGTTAAAAGACGATATTTTACATTATATAGCATTAGTTTAAATTAAATTACATTACATTATACAAAGTTATGCAATATTTTTCTAAATTATAACATTATAATATAACATATTTAATATGGTATTTAGTCTTTTATTATTTTATTTTCTGTTTAATTAGATGATTTTAGACTATATTATATTTCATTATGTTATATTATATTATATTATAATATGTTATATTAAATTATATTATATTGTACAATATTATGTCATTTTTTGCTTTTATATATTCTATTATGCTACATTATATAATATAATGTAATATAAAATAAAATAAAATCATATAATATTAGAAATGGCTTTTTTATTTTACATTTTATTATCTTATATCAATATAAAATTCTATTACATTATATCCCATTTTGATATATTACCTTATAATTTGCACATGGAAAATAAAATATGAAATTAATGAAGGATCGCATTCCAAAAGAATATATATATATATATATATATATATATATATATATATATATATATATATATTCTTATAATTAGGAAAACAACACAAATAACAAAGTGGATAAAGGCCATTTATTTCGTGAATACTAAACATCTCTTATACAATCATACATATTTATACATTTTGGGTTGTCAATTGGTTATGTTATTGGTGACAAATCTGACTCGTTATTACTGCTGTTTCTGGTTTTGACTAGTAGGTGAGTGTGTATGCGTTTGTGTTTGTGTTGTGTATGTGTGTTTGCATGTAAAGGTCATTCTCGCAGTATTGCGAAGTGATGTCTGAGATCTTGTCATGATTGTTTTGATAACTTGAGAGTTAGCCCTTTGTACAAATTGTTCACTGTTATCTATACAAGTGCTATTTTTCCCAGTATAGTTAATCGTTTCACCCCGCTGCGCAAGGATGCTATTTTCGCTTGGTAACAACGCTAATGTTGATTGTCGTGTTAAACGCTCACACTGTTTGGAGACTACTGTCATTGTATGCGCCTCTGTTATCTCAACCTCACCTTGTTGCCAATCCGATTGTACGTTTGTTGATTCTAGTCCAGGGCCTGTTGGTTCTTGGCTGGATACTAGTAGATTGTTGTTGAATTTTGTTATCCTTGGCCAGTCGTGATATCATGTTGGTGAAACTTTTGAATGTTAAGGTTCAGGTGCTTGTTGTTTTATGTAAAGCGCTTCGTAGATAAAAAGTAATTTTTCAGATTTTGCTTTATGTAGAATTGTGAAATTGGTCGAGATTGACAGGGTGCCCGTTGCCAATATATGATCGGAAATAGCTGATTTTCCTGACGGTGGCAAGCCTTTGTTAATCAATTTCTGTTGGCAAATGTTGCTGGATTCTGCTTATCAATTGCTTCTTCGTACGTCCGATATATGTGCTACCGCACATACACTGAGAGTACATGTAGACTATGAGATGATTTGGAGAGAATTGGCAATTGATCTTTGGCATCCAACCTCATGATTCTCTGTGTACTAAGTGTCATATTAACTTTAACACTGAGAAAGTTCTCCTTAGTTATTCTATTCAGCTGCCGTACAATTATTGAGGCTGGTACGTCGACTCTAAATCGTAAGTTTAGGAAAACCTGCTTGACGGTATCCTCTCTAGTGCGAATCTGCCGTTGTTTGATGTTGACATCAATAAAACGCTCTGGGTAGTTGTTCATTAGCAAAATTTTCTTGAGATAGCCCAGTTCTTCCTCAATCTTGTGTTCAGAGCAGATTTTCCTGATTCTGTGTGCTAGGTTGTTTACTAAGTTTCTTTTGTAGGATTTTGGCACACTACTGTTGTAGTGAATGTATTGTCCGGTGAAAGTGGATTTTCTATGTATGGCCAGTGTCAAATCTCCGTTTGCTTCTCGAGTGAGTTTGATGTCAAGGAATGGGAAACTGTCGTCTTTCTCTACCTCGAGAGTGAATTTGATGTCTGGATCGACTCCATTTGCTTGTTTGAGGATTTCGGAAGGTGTCTGCTGCTTCTGAGATGAACAACAAGATATCATCCTATACATACCTTTTGTCGAGTGCGCACTGAGTCAATTCTACCTTTAGGCAAACGTTTTTTCCAGGTGATACATGTATACATCCGCCACCCAGGGAGCGATGCAACTTCTCCATAGCTACACCATTGATCTGGCGGTAGTGTATCCCTTCAGATATGTACGTTGCACGTTTTGGGTACATGTACTCAATATGGGGTCTTTGATGTCATTGGTGTCTATAGGGAAGTCAAAAAACTCATTTTTGATGAGGTCACACAAGATCTCCGTTGTCTTATCCAGTGGTATGTTTGTAAATAAGGATGAGACGTCAAGCGAGACCATCTTATTCTGTA
>JAQBSW010014178.1:0-12167 GCA_029291075.1 Eudiplozoon nipponicum
AGCACTAGAATATTTTCATCGTTTCCTCGCTGATCATCCATTAATATTAGAAGGAAGCAGAATGACGATGAGACATGTCATGAAGATTATGTACTCATGCATGTCCTCCACTTATTTTAATTTAGGATTGAATTTTATAAGCAAATTAGAGGATTTCCAATGAGACAACCAATGTCAATTTTAAAAAGCTAATATCTTCATGCATTATATGGAGAAACGCCAATTAGATATAACACTCCTAAATCCTAAATTGTATATACGATATTTGGATGATATATTAGTTATTTGGAATCACGGGAGGATCAACTGATAAATTTCTTAAATATAGCAAATCAGGTGGGCGAGCTGAAATTTACAATTGAAAATGAATCATGTGGCGAATTACCATTTCTGGATGTCAAGTTAATTAGAAATGGTACAAAATTGGAACGGGATGTTTATAGGAAGGATACTTACGCAGGTATCCTTCTTAATTTGAATTCAAATCATCCATAAAGAATAAAAATCGATATCTTAAAATCAATGATAATAAGAAGCTTAAGATTAACAGATAAAAAACTTAGGGAGATTGAATTAGGTAGAATGCGAGAAATATTCAGTGCTAACGTGTATCCTCTAAAGTTAATTGAAGTCACTATAATGAGCGTCATAAGTAAATTAAATTATGACTGGAAGTACGTGAAATAAAATAAAATAAAAGATGATCGGAGGGTAATGGTTATACCGAATTCTAAACTAAGTCGGATAATTAAATGAAAGTATGCAAATACAATATACGTACTACTTTAAAACAGACCGTTACCCTAGGTATTAAACTGCCCAACCAAAAGGAGAAAATAGAACCATTAGACACATCAAGAGTATAGAAAATTTCATGGAACAACTGTAACCTGATGTATGTAAGTGAAACCATGCGTCCAATTAGGGTAAGAAGAGGGGAACATAAAACCGCACCGAAGTATGGTCATAATAATAGATCGGATCTTGCTCGCCATACAGAAGATAAACTTAATTTATTGGGATGGGTGTAGACGTATATCAATTTGTGGCCGTAGCAGATCGACTAGATTGATTAGAGTTTAACACACGGCTCCGCGTTAAAACCGAACGATTTTCAATTTTGACAAATATTGTGTTCTTTAAGGTGAAATAATCTAACTCTGTTTTTACACAAAATTTTCTTAAGTGCAATTTTAGAAACAATCTCTGTTAGTTTCAAGCAGTTTTGATTGAGATTTCTTGAACTGCAATTTTAATTGTAATTAATAGGGTTTTGTTTAATATATATACACAACCGCGCGCAATACGCAGGGAGCATGCGGTGGATTATAGTGCATATGTGGATCGATAGTTTTTCTTTGCATTCAGATATGATTTCACGCATCAGGACATCAGATGTTCCTCAATCAAATTCAATCAATTCTATAGTTTAATGGATTATTATAATTAAAAAATTTAAAACCCGAGCCAATAATGGATTAATTATTTGTGATGTTTTTCCAGACTGTTTTTACACAATTTTTATCCATCAATTAACAGTGACAATATTTACCAGTGTCTTTATTTATATTGTCATATATTTTCCTTCATTTACATTATTCATCACGATTCAGACGTTTGTAGATTGATCATTACTTGTGTTCACACTATATCGTTTCTTTAAATCTGGGCCAGCCCGTTTGTTTAACTGTAGATTGATAATTACTTGTGTATAAGACATTCAATTTTGTTGACAATATATCGTTTTGTTGCCGTCTAGAGCACGGTCAATTTGGACTAACTGTGAATTTTGTTTTTCTTTGCAGCATTGTGTACAATATATGTATGATGATTCGACTTAGCCTTCTCACATCACCCATCGGAAAAAGGTCGGGGACTAAACATAAGCACGGATCTCAACAGCAGCTACCAGACATATGTAGGAATGGTATAGCATCACTGATAAGAGAGCTAACCCACAAATCCTCTTAAATTAGCTACAAAACCTCCTACAAGAGAATCCATAGAAATTAAATCGAGAATTGATATCATGAATGAAACAGCCGTAAAAAATCAATAGGTTCTAATTGGAATACAGCATTAAACAATGGTAGGAAGTGAAGATTGCACGAATCTGAATCCGAAACTCGCTCAAGTAAAAGAATAAGAACACTGGATTGATATTAACTTATAGAGGTGGAGGGTGAGTAATTCAGTATCTTATAATTTATTATCTGATTGTCTTATAATTTCATCCTTGATTACTTGTTATCTTATTTCTTCTATTATCGATCGTTCTGTTGTTAGTGTAGCGCCTTTAACAAACATTTATAATGAGAAGGTTTTTTTTTAAAGCCCAATTTTCTTTCCACTATTATTAATATCTTTCTGCATCAGGCAATTTTCAATTTCTTTTACGAACCGTTTAATTTAACTTTCTACCCTTTTGAAACACTTTATTCGTTTCTAATTTAATTTTGCTACCTCTTAATTATTTACTCTATTCATAGTATCTTGCCCCCTCTTCACTGAATTGCCGCTCGTAATTACTTCATTTGGAAAAGTACGTGTAAAATAAGTCTGACGTGTGCATTTAGGAAATGAAATTTATCATTTTAGTTTCACTTGAATGACTGTTACACGTGCCTGTAATTACATGTAACAGATTAGTTCTCAGTCTTAAGTAAACGCTCACACACATACACACAAACACGATTATCCCATGAATAGTTAGATGTTGCCAAATCGCTGTAATGTCATGGGGATAAGTGTACACGAGCATTAATTGATTACTCCTCAATCAAAAACAAACGAGAACACATACACACATGCATGACGTGCGCTTATCAAGTGAGTTGTCAGTAATGGCCATTAAATAACTGTAAACTCATTGCGAAGAATGTATACATGCAGACATATACACAAGCCAATTTGACATACACGTTCCTAGCATTTAAAAAAAAACAAGTAATGCTTAAGAGATCTAACAACAAGTATAAATTGGGCAGTTTAAACTAATATTTCTATTTGACATACTGATTGTCAACTTAGTGTGTGATGTACGTTCCATTGAAAAAGATATCCGTATGTGGATATTGAAATATATCGGGAAATCATGATGACAGTGGATTCAAACATTTCAGTACGCAATCCAAAATTCAGGTAAATAATCTATTCCCTGCCACGCAACATGTTTCTTTTAAAGCTTATTTATGTACTAAATACGGTACTATGTCAGTGAAGCTGCTAAACAGATATCAACACTTGAAGAAACAATTAGTAAGGCAAGTGGAAAATATTCGTTTCATTAAAATATGTTTAAAACTTTGCGTAAATTTAATTTGCCATTTCATTTGAATGCTAAAAGTAGATCTCTTAAACATGAACTAACTTTGAACATAATGAATAATTTGATTAGCGATTTAGAAAAACTCAAATAAGAACGAATCAGAGAGAAAACTAAAATAAGATCTTTGTTACTTTACTTTTTGCACGTGGATGACTTTAAATGTATAGATGATTTTACTGATGGCGCACGTAATAGAGAGACAAGAAAAAGGTTCAGGTCAGGCATGATAGAGAATTAGGAAATTTGGGCATCTATAGACAGACCATAATTAAGACGTGCCCTGCTTTAACTAATCGAGTGTTAAACCTTTCTAATAAATGTCACGCCAGGGAAGCAGTGAACCTGTTGCGATTATTAGAATAAAAAACTTGTAAACGCATTATAATGTTTTTACAACAATCTAGTAGTTTTTGCTTGTCTGGGATAATTTCAGAATGAATTCCTAGCTTTAGATGATGTATATCATCTTATTTTGTGATTTTTTGTTAATACTAGGACATGGATTCTTAAATTATAATATTCTGTGTTGTTTCTACGCCATAAATTAAATTTATCTCACGAAGATTTATATCGAAGGACAACAAATTCAACGTTGCCCTTCTATCTGTATTGTAGGAGGTATTGCGATTTATGTAAGAAGTTTTGCAAGGTAGCTGTTTATTTAGCGATGCTATGCTATTCCTACATATGTCTGGTGGCTGACGTCGGAAGAAATGGGTTTCGTGGGCCGCGCTCATACAAAGTCTCAATTTATCTCGCAGTGTCGTGATGGAAGAAAGCTAAGTCGCAGTATGATACGTGTAATATGAACAAAGTTGCAAAGTAAATTAAAACTCACAGTTAGTCAAAATTGAACGTGCTCTAGACGGAAACAAAATAAAATATTGTTAACAAAAAGTTAATATCTAGGCACAATCGAAAAGTCATAATAAACACAATAAACAAACATTCTAAAGCAGACAAAATTATAAATCCTGGTTTTGATAGTTATAACACAATATTCCACTCCATGCTACCGACTTATTGAGCGCGGGTGTTTCTTATTATTAAACAAAACCCAATTAATTACAAATAAAATTGCAGTTCAAGAAAACCCAATTAACACTGCTTGAAATTAACAGAGGTTGTTTCTAAAATTAAGGTTAGGAGAAATATTGTCTAAAACCAGAATTAGCATATGTGACCCTAAGGTCAATCGTATCTGTCGAAATTGAGATTCGTTGGGTTTTAACGCGGAGCTGCGCGTTACATACACCCCCGACAATGAAAATTAATACACAGTGAAGGGGGCTAACCGTATGGAAGGTGTTATGGCTCTTCCGTAACGATTAAACACTGATGTTGGCTCTGCTGAGACTGACTTGTTCCTTTCTCTCTCGCGGCGGCATGACGGCGTCAGATGGCTCTGTTGCTGGGGAGTTGTCGGGCGTTATCCGGTGGTCAGCAAAACTGTGTGTAGGTGAAATTATCGTCTCTTCGCCGCCTGATAGTTCAATATCGTGGAACAACGGATCATTTGGATGTGATGCTTCAAATTCCTTAGTACTTATAGGTGAAGAACGCATGATAGAGGCAGAGAGCTCTGCAGGACGGCTCAAGGAGTCTGCAACTTAGTTTGCTGAACATTTAACGTGAGTGACTTAATATTCATACTAGTGTATTCGTGTAAGTTGCGAGTTGACTCGCCGTGAATACAAATATTCTTTCTTTCCTTTGAGCATTGGGAGTAGAGGAAGGTGATTGGTGTAGATATTGAACTTTCAGCCATCCAGATAGGCGTGGAAGTGTAGGATCGGACAGTAGATAGCGAGTAACTATTTACCTAATGTATCATATCGCGTTTCGCGAGGTTGTAGCTTTTGTAAGAAGAACGCGATAAGTTGATGTACGCCATTAATGAACTGTTGGAGTACTGCGCTTGTGGCAACTTCGGAAGCATCTGTGTTCAATTCAAAAGGTTGAGACCAATCAGGTGAATGTAGCATGGTCGCTTTGCATAAGGCCCTTTTGGTATCCTCGTAAGTCTGCATGCCTCCCACGTTGAGCTGAATCAGTTGTGATTTCTCGACAAAACGTCTTTATGGCACGAGAAATTTGTGAAGAGGTGCAAGAATCTTGGCAAGGCAGGGTACGAATCGAGAATAGTAGTTCATCTTGCCCAAGAATCGTCGTAATGCTCGAACGGTGGTTGGAGGCTGTAGATCTTGAATGGCACGAACCTTAGCAGGTAGAGGTGTCATGCCTTTCTCGGAAATTTGATGACCGAGGAATTCAATTGATTTTTGCGCAAAGACACATTTGTTGCCATAAAGCCGGAGGCCATAGTCTGCTAGACGTGTGAGTAGAATGTCAATATGCTGTATATGTTCGGACATTGAGTTGGAGAATACGAGAATGTCGTCTAAGTAGGGAATTACAAATGTTAGACCGTCTATTATTTCGTCCATAACGCGTTGAAATGTTTGAGATGCGTTCTTGAGACCGAAAGGCATATAATGATATTCGTGTGTGCCACATCTGGTGAATCTGAGTTCAGTATACGAAATGGTGTCTTTTTCCATGCGTACTTGGTAATAAGATTTCACTTAGTCGATTTTTGAATACACAGCATGATCGATAGCAGATCTGAGAAGGTCAGCTGGATTTAGCAGGATGTACGAATTAGACAGTGTGCAAGAATTGAGAATACAATAATTCCGGCACACTCTCAATGTTTCGGGTTAACTCTTTGGTACCACTACCACAGGCGACGCAAAAGGTGAGCTGGATCGAGTATAGATGCCTTGTTGATGTGGAATGGCGAATTCTTGTTCGGCGGCCTTAAGCTTGTGTGGTGCCAATGGACGTGCTCTAGGAGGATGAGGAAATGGCTTCAACAAGATGATGCGATGAGCTGTGATGGCACGCTTCCTTCTGAGATCAAGCATTAAAGAGATAATTTTGAAAATCTCTTTATGTCACTTTAGAAAATCGTCCAGTTATGGTACATGGGTAACTATAGGAATTAGCTAAATAGATGAGACTGTTTTTGCGCGAGTCGTGTGTTTGAGCGCAACCGATTGTCAGCAGTGCGTATCTCTAGTTTTTTTTGGACGTATAGTGTGGTCAAAATATTCGAGGAAGTCACGTCCAATAATGTTTCTTTTCGTATTGGCAATGATGAAAGGATAATTGAAATATTGTTTTGAGTCTGAGAACGAGATTGTGTGTACTCGTACCCAAAACCTCGCTATACTTGAACCTATGGCGCGGGTAAGATTGCTGGTGTTGACTGGATGGGTGGGTTCAAAATAATTGTGGCAGAGTAAGCAGACATCTAAACTAGTGTCTATGAGGCGAAATTCGCCAGAGTTTGAGTCATGGATGAGAAACGTGCTTCGAGCGAGAAGACGTCGGGCGGCCAACAATTTTGGTGTGTTCAGCCTCAACTGACGCGGAGCAGGGTGACCCCGGAAGTTTTCGGAACCCTCCATGGGCGATTGATCCTGAGTTGCCCAAGATGACTGCGCCCATCTGAACGTTGTGTCTGTGCGCGGGAATTGGTAGCCATTTCTCAGGCAATAGCACGTGGAGTGGCCATATATGCGATGATTCAGACACCACTCCGACGGAAGCTCTGAAACTGTTGCAAAGCTTCTGGACGTCGCCATTTTGCTGCTGTTTCGGTAAGGTGGCCGGCGCTGGTTACGCCTGCTCTGGTCGAGTCTGTAATGGACGGCATTAACCGAGGCCGAATCTGGCTTGATTGTAAAGCTCTCGAACTTGGTGATGAGGTGCTCGTCGATGACATTAGTTTGGGCTGATGATGTTGGAGACTGAGGCTCGGAAAAGCGTGATGCGATGCAACCTGGTTCTGGGGCAGGTGATCTGCAGTGGTGTTTCTTCCACCACTTGTCCAGACGTGCTGGTAGTACGTCGTCTTGCACTTCAAGGGATTCGCGTAGGAACGTGGCCATTTGTTGCATTGCCGCATCAAAATTTCACTGGTTAGATTGAATTCAGTAGCTTTCAGCTCCATCTCCCTAAATAGCTCGGAAGGCGTGCGGCTATTTAGGGACATATGGCTCATCAATTCTGTAGGCCTGTCTTCCCGATCTAATGTCAGGCGCAGCTTGACGGTGCGTTGCAGTCTCTTCCATGGCGGCGAAAATGTGCTCTCAATTTATTGATACAGAATGTCTTTGAGTCCGCGTCTCACATGCCCTCAAAATAATGTGACACTATTCTGTTATATTAGACACATTGGTCAATAAAATAACATCGCCGACACACTCGTCACGGTAGTCTGGATTGAATTGGCATTTCTTGTACAGGATGCATGATGTGGTGCGGTTTGTTGCAGGGCTCGGCCCCGGGCTTCCTGCATTTCTTGAGCTGGATGTCATCTTGTGTGTGTGCGCTGTCGAGTATAGATGGCAGTGTTACATCGTTGTCACCCGTCATCGTGTGGCTGTCTTCGAGAATTGTGATCTCGAGAGAGTGGCTCGCTGTGTTTTGTGGCTCAGGACTTGTTTTCTTGTGTGTCTTCGCCGCTTTGCCGGATGCACTTTTCTGTGCTTGGGCTACCGGGAGGACTCTTGGCTGATTGATATTATCAGTGACTGGGGTTGCTGCTTGATTATTTATTGGCTGTGAGCTCGACGAGATGGCCACCATTTATGTAGGATGTGTTGCGATTTTTGTAAGAGATTTTTCGTGGTATCTTCTTATTTAGCGATACTGTGCTATTCCTAGATATGCCTGGTAGCTGATGTCCGAAGGAATGGGTTTCGTGGGCCGTGCTTATAATCAGTCTAATTTTATCTCTCAGTATCGTGATGGGAGAAGGCTAAGTCGCAGTATAATACGTGTATTATGAAAAAGGCTGCAAAGTAATTTAAAATTCACTGTTAGTCAGAATTGACCGTGCTCTAGACAACAAATAAAATATTGTTAACACAACGATAATATCTAGGCACAGAAGAAAAGTCATAATAAACATAACAAATAAATCCAGAATGTTTTAGCAGAACAGTTTTGGGTCACTGATAAAGCACACAGCTATATAAATCCTGGCTGTGATAGCTATAACGCACTTATCCACTACATGATACCGGCGTATTATGCGCGGGTGTGTCTTATTATTAAACATAACCATATTAATTAAAAATAAAATTTCAGTTCAAGAATTCTTAATTGAAACTGCTTGATTGTTTCTAAAATCACAGTTAGGAGAAATATTGTCTGAAACCAGAATTAGCATATGTGACCCTAAGGTCAATCGTCGAAATAGACATTCTTCGGTTTGTAACGCGGAGCCGCGCGTTAAAGTATAGTATGGAATTTAACGTTTCTATTGTGATAATATAAAAATCACCTTTTACACTGAGTCTGGTCCACATGTAATTTGCGCCACGTTATATTTATCTCAAAAATGTTTATTTTTGTTCATCACTCATTTTTAACAATATAATTCCTGTCGTACAAATTCTCAGCGAAACAATAGACTCTTCCAGACTTTGAATTAATTAAACTTTTTCTACTTAGGATTTTGTAAATTGCATTCGAAGATTTTTGCGAAAAATTTCTCCTGCAATAGCTTTAAGCAACTGCTGAAATTTCAAATTAATGAAATATTTCATCAGCAGCAGATTAATCATCAATCATATTAATTTCAACGTCTCAGACTATGAAAGCAGCCCCCAGTGAGCGCTCTGTCATTAGCAGGAAAATATACTTCAAATTATATACTTTTAAGTGCAATAATTAAAATGTTTGATGCAGTGCTACAGTTAGGCCAATGTAACTCAAAATGAGGAACTAAAGAAGTTGTCTACAAGAAGATCAATGTTACAGTGTCCGTAGACTAAGTTAAAAATTAGCCATGCGCTGATGAGTAAATGTCAAACATACCTAGTTTTAAACCTAATAGAATAAAAGCCAGTTATGATCAATTCGAACAAGACAGTCCGCTTAACTTGAATTCAGATGTTGTTCGTCAAGCGAATATTTAATCCAAGATGCTTTTATATCAGAAAATGTCGCACGTCAAAAGCTCAATTGTTCTCAAGGATAATCCACTGACGACTTGGCTTAATTATCATTATAGTAATGCTGATAGTCATCAATGACTTCCTATTTGTTAAAGGGTATAATAATGAGCAAAAGGCTATGACTGGCAAAGTTATTTTTTATATATTTGTGTCCTCTATTTTAACTTATAGACTAGTATATATATATTGCTGGAGTATTCTTATGTGGATCATTCTTCCTATTTGTTTAAATTTATTAATAAATTACGTGAGATCACTTAAATAATTTAGAAATGTGTTTCGTAACTCTTTTTATTTTTGAAAACACTGAACAAATATATATAAAGTTGTTTACATTTATGTGAACCATTCTTTTCTTTCAACAATATTATCTGATGAATTTTATTAGACAATATAAGACTTTAGTACTAGACCAGCATGCTTTCTGTTAAAATACGCAGTTTATTGTTTCTTATTGTTTGCTACAGTTATAGGATAAAGCTAAATGAGCAAATAATACTTTTTTCTAATTGTCTCTAAATACTTAAAATAGCTACTCTACTTTAAATCAAGTTTGCGAGCTTGAAGTAAACACCAATCCCATAGTATTTAACCAATCGTTGAACAACATAACATAGTTACCGCCAGTCGCAAAGCACTGATGCGTTTCGACCTTCCATGATCATCATTAGAGTACGAAGGCAAACTGACTATCGCAGATCAAATCGCATTGAATATATATGGAAATCAAAGTTAGATATGCGGCTCTTATCTCTAAATACAATGGCAATGGTGTTTACTTCAAGCTCGCAAACTTTATTTAAATATTTGTAACCACCACCCGCGCAATCAATTATTGTTAAATAACTACGCTTGTTTATCTTGACTTATACATTGTAAAGAGAGGCAGTCGTACTTACCAAATTTGGTGAACTGTACCGACTGTTTATTGAAATTAGCATTTATTATAGAGGTCAGACTACGCGGATTAGTCAGGTATATGATGTTGAATCATTTTTTGGTTGTTCGACAGGTTGTAACAACTACAAAACGTACTTCAAATGAAGTTGCACGTAGATTATGTAAAATCAATTTATTGAGTAAATATTTAATAAAATGGTTGCCAAATGGGCAAAAATATTGCTGTGGGTGAATGCTGTGATGAATCAATCATTTACTTTGATGCATAGAGGAAAAAAGCTAATTAAATACAAACTAACTTAAGACCAGGGTTCGAATTCCTGCTAGTTGGATTTCGTAAACATTCCTCTTTACATATGTTTTTATATTTTGATAGGGTTTCCATTTATAATAATTGCTGTGCTTAAAGTAATTACGGAAGATTTAGAACAAAAACATAAGATAAATAAATTTTATATTTATTTAACAGAGATATTTAATGATACATCAGAGGCTATGCAATGAAAAGGATAATAGTCATCAGTTTAGACTAAAATTAAAATATAAATATCGATAAGCATACATAATAAACCGTTTAATTATGAAATTTTAATAAACAAAAATTCATTGTACCCTTCCTGTGTGCAAAATCAAAAAGAAATTTTATCAGATATAAAAAACATTTCTTTCGCATTGTCTTCTCAAATATCTACTAATAAACATATCTTTATATATAAATTGGAAAGCAAAACATGATAGAAATATGTGAACACGGAGAAAGTGTGAAAAACGGAAACCAATCAAATTGCGTGCGTCACATCCAGTTCAAGCTCAATGCTTGTACGTGCTTCTTGAGCTTGAACTGGATGTGACGCACGCAATTTGATTGGTTTCCGTTTTTCACACTCTCTCCATGTTCACATATTTCTATCTTGTTTTGATTTCCAATTTATATATAAAGATATGTTCATTATTAGATATTTGAGAAGAGAAAGCAAAAGAAATGTTTGTTATATCTGATAAAATTTCTTTTTGTTTTTGCGCACAGGAAGGGTAAGATGAATTTTATTAAAGCTCGCATTTTAAAAAAATAAACAAAAATAGTTCATAAACAATGATATAATGTAACACGCGACTCCGCGTTACAACCCAACGATGTTCAATTTTGACAAATATAGTGCTCTTTAAGGTCAAATAATCTAACTCTGTTTTTACACAATATTTCTCTTAACTGTGATTTTGAAACATTCTCTGTTAGTTTCAAGCAGCTTTAATTGAGATTTCTTGAACTGCGATTTCGAAAGTAATTACTAGGGTTTTGTTAAATAAATAAAACACAACCGCGCGCAATACGCAGGGAACTTCCGGTAGATTATAGTGCCCATGTGGATTTATTATTTGATTCTACGCATCAAGACATCAGAGTTTAATAACTAAATCATTTAAAACCTAGCAAACAGTGGAATAATTATTTGTGATGTTTTTTGCAAGACTGTTTTTACACGATTTTTATCCATCAATTATCAGTGACAATATTTACCAGTGACTTTAAACTAAATTGCTAATCAATCTGGATTTATATCATCATATATTTTAAATTATTTACATGTTTCCATCACGATTCAGACGTTTGTGTTCTTGATAATTACTTGTGTATAAGACATTCAGTTGTGTTGACAGTATATCGTTTTGTTGCCGTTTAGAGTACGGTCCGTTTTGTTTAACTGTGAATTGATTCATGCTTAACTACACCATTTGCAATAAACGTATTAAAATGGATGAGTTTTCTTACTTCACCCTTTTGAAAATGTCAGGGACTGATCAAGGAACGGGTTGGGAAAAGGACAACCATGAAAATGTAGGAAATCATTACTAAATAGACAGCTGCTCCAAAAAGGCAATCGCTATAATTACAAAATATCCTACAT